>JAOVYX010015554.1:0-27418 GCA_035668315.1 Drosera spatulata | reverse complement strand
TTCATTTCCATTTGGAGATATGCAGAAAAAGGATGGTGCTCATCTTGGGAAAATGCTCATTTGGAGATTTTGACTGGTTTTTTCTAGATAATGCAAGCAGGTGAATAAACTATTTTTAGAGGTTTAAAACATGAGTTTGCGCAACCTCAAGAATTGATCAGTCCACTGCTTCATGTAGATAACTATATTTTACCAATATTTTTTTCATGAAGGAATAATATATTTTATAAACTTGTACAGTTGTATTTCCTCCCTCCCAAATAAATTATAATAGGTTAACTTGACACGAGTAATAAGGAATTCATTGATTTCATGCATTTTTTCCTGTGTACCCTTTATGAGTTGTATTAGTAAGTTGATGAGTATAAATAATGTGTAGAGGGTTAGATTTGTGGGTGGGTAAAGGAAGGAAAAAAATGATGGTGGAGATAATAGTGGCATACACTAGGGGTAGTTGATACATTGGATACAAAAAGCGTTGCAATTTATATAGAAGGACCAAATTTAGTAATGTATCGTAATATATCGTGGACGGAGGGAGAGTTGTATATTGTAATCTTTTTTCTTCTTGTCTTGATTTTGGGATCCAAGGGAAATGGATCGGGAATGGACCAATTACAAACTAGTTCGCTTTGGAGTACTCCATCATTTTGGCCTAATTAATCGACGGATTTGGTTACTTAAACTTTTTAGTCTGAGCTAGTTTTTATTAAGATGAGACATTGACTCAGTAGTCAAATGAAATTGATTTAGTGGTAAACCGTTTCTCTTCTAACCGTGAGGTTAGGGTTCGACACCTGAGACATCAGGAAACAGTCTATCTATGTGAAAATAAGGATAAGGTTTGCGTGCGTCACTCTATCTTACAAGGTTGTCCTCTCCATACTATGCACTTGACGGGATTATGTTGGTACGTTCCTTTATTTTCATGTAATTGTCCCCGTCATTGTAGGATTTGGCTCGATGGTATTGAAACCTAATCATTGATCAAGTCGGTTGATTTTCGTAAAGCATTATACAATTAACATTTTAAAGGATACTTTACTAAGTTGTTAGCAATGTCGTATGCAAATGCTCCATCTTTTTTTGGATATGGAAAAGAAAGTTGAGTTGAATACCACTAGACCGATGCAAATGCTCTATCTTACTAGCATGAAAAAGGCCACCATATTTTATTCTTTGAAAAAGCTCAATTTTGGGGATGATTATTCTCTTTACTATTGGACTTTGATCAAGAAGGATGAATTTGATGGTAAACAATTCTTTCCTCGATAATGTGATCATGGGTATGACACTCGAAAATGCGAAAGAGTTTCTCTATCATAATATTACGGCTGGGTAAGATTAAGTACATCTCGTGCTTCCGAGATCCTGTAATTGACAAGATTATTCAGGTTGCCTCTTTAATATATGACTTTAAATCACTTGGATGAATGCATTTACGATTGTGAACTATGGCATGTTACTTTTTGTTTCCTACTTTGAGTCACTCAAAAGGGTTGGCTCAGTGATGAAATCTCGTTTTCAGTGATATGTTCAAGGGTTCAACATTCCTTGAAGCCATCCGAAAATAATGTCTTTATTATAATATTATGATAACCATAAGATGCATACATTTCGTGCTCCCACGATCCTGTATTTAACAAGATTATTAGGGGGGTGGTTGTTCCCTATGCCTTTGACTTTGAATCCTTTTAGATGAATGGTCTTGTGGCATGTTTTCATTTCGTCTAGACTTTTTTCTTTTTCCTTTTTAGTTGAGGATTTGGAAAAATGGTATGTCAATTTGACTACCCGTTGAAATTATGCATTAGTGACTATACTCTCTTGTTTAAAATTGCCTAGGCTGAAAATTGACACCAAATTAGATGGCCGACGTGAGGTTGGAAATTGATCACGAAACTGTTACCAACTTTTAAAGAATAAGATTGGACTATTGATCAGACACTTTTGTCAAGTATTGACAGTATTGTCTTGGTCAGAGATTCAATTCTCGCAATGAGCGACCTATCAATTAGCCGGGTAAAACTTCTTTACATATTTTTATTTATGAGATTTCTTTTTAAACGAGAGTATTTGGCGTCAAATTTGTTGACAAGTTGGTGAAGTCTCGATTACTTGATGTCTTTACCCGATAAACAAAGTATGTGATGAGGTTGAAACCGAATAATCCCGATGTTCTAGGGAGCCTCGATGCTTACGAAACATCTTATGATCATTAGATCAATAGATTTTTTTGTCTGAGGTTATGAGCTGATCAAATTGACTTACGAGTGATTTGTAAGGAAAGTGATGGATTGTCCAATATTCTTATGAGGTTGAATAAGTGATATTCTTGTATAACTAAGGGTTTGTTTGGTATTGTTGATATTTCTAATTTTTTGTTTTTATTTCACTAACTGATGAAATAGAAGTATTTGATATTGATTTTTGTTTCTCAAACTACAGAAGCATAAAACAGAAAATCATGTTTCTAGTTTCTGTTTCATCCGAGTAAAACATTTGAGATTCCTATAACAAAAAAAAAGCATTTTATCTTGTAAAGTATTTTATTTTATTTTTTCTTATTGATTTTTTCATTTCTGTTACTATTTTTCGTTTTCAAAATTTTGAGGACGGATACCAGACAGCCCCTAAAGCTGTTGGTTTGTGGTCGTAGTCTATGGTTTATGCATGAGAAGCACATCTGGTCGTAGGATGTGAATGCTTTAAAAAATTATGAAAGTTCTTATGGAGTCATAAGCACCTTAATGTACTTTTTGATGAACGGCTCCCTTGCAACAGTTGTGTAAATTTTCTAGCTGATTTTCTAAATCAGCTGAAAATGCTGAAGAAGAAATGCCTTGTCCTAGTGCAAAGTAAGAGTAGTAATTTTACACTCTAATTGATTTGGGTTCTTGGGATCTATCTGTATCAGGTTCGCTTTACGGTGCTGGAAGATTGTGTGCCTGTAGCAGAAGAGAAGTTCAAGAAGGTGATCAAAGATAACTACTACGCAAGGAACAAGTTCGGTTGTGAGTTAAGCTCTGAGCAGGTGGAGTATTATTACTAGGAAAAAGTTGTCTATGAAAAAGGGCAATAACTTTTCAAGCTTCAGCGTGGACAACAAAGTTCATAAATTTAACATCTGGCAACCTTTCCTTATCAGGTGAAGAACTTGTGCAAGCTTTTCCAAGCTGGGAGCAAAGGCAAGGGCAAGGGCAAGGCCATAAAACCCCAGAAAGCAAGTGGAAGGGACAGAGTACCTCCAGCTTCATCATCGAGAAAACGGGATAGGAGTAGAAGAAGGATTGAAGATGAACCTGGGCATCATGATGTGGACCGAGATAAAGGTTATAAGAGACGGGCAAAGGTTATAGACTACGAAAGAAGGGCGAGGGATAATGGTTATGATAGACGGGGAAGGGATAATAGTTATGAGAGACCGGCACGGGATATTAGCTATGAGAGACGAGCAAGGGATGAAGGTATGCATGGCATGCATCATGACTGGCACCCTCTACCTCATGAAAGGAGGGAGGCCTTTCTTCCTGTCGTAGCTGCCCATGTTCCTGTGCCTCAATTGACTCAAGCCTTGCCTCCACCGCAGGGTCTGCAGTATTTTTATGGCGACACCCCTCGACCAGACGCTTACCGTCGAGATGTGGCCTATGAGCGGCGTGATTATGGTCCACCCGTGCCTCTTGATGCGTATAGGGATGACCACAGTCTTCCAGGTTTAGAAGCGAGGGGGTTCAGGGATGAACTTGAGCTTCGTGGTCCCTATGATGCTCATAGAGAGCCACGAGCATACTTGAGACCAGTATACCATGGTACTGCTGCCGTGCAGGATCCTTATGACTACCCTCCAGCTAAGCATCGCCCACGTGTTGGAAGGCCTGGTGTCTACCATGAGGTAGACCCCTTGAATCGTCGATATTGAGAAGATGTCTGTATGGGCTCCAGTTGCAAATGTTCAAAAGAAGTCATAGCCTGGTGGATATCGTCAGTCCATTCCGAGTTGGTTGCCATTGGTTTCTTCTTGGACCGTTTCCTTCCAATCTCGAATGGCATTTTGCATGCCAATCTGGAGTATGTGTATCTGACATTGCGGCGACTTTCATGGTTCCTTGAAACCTATATCCGCTTCTTTCGGTCATATGTTGGTTCCAGCAACAGACTTGTGTTTGTTAAGCTATTAATTAACGTTGGGGAACTCTGGTTTCTGGAGAAATTGAGATGTTGGAGGCATCGATATTTAATTGACCAAATCCCATGAGTGTTCACGTGTCTTTGTTTACCGCGGTTCTTATCACCTTATCGTGATATGGATGGTATCATAATCTGAGATGAGTTTTCTTTTGGTTCTCCTGGAGCAGATTTGCGACTACTGTTCTGAGTTTGGAGCAGTCGCTCGTGGGATAGTGAGGTGGTGATGTCGTATGGTGGCTTAGGTTTCAGAGCACAGATTTTCACTCTTGCAGTCAATTTTGGAGGAATTGTTGGTGGGACCAAAGTACTTGAAATGGTGGAAGGTTGAGTTGGAGCGTCGTGTTGGATTCCCAGCCTAAACTTCAAAGTACTGGAAATTCCTTGTTCTCAGCATGTTGGTTGACGCCAAGGTTTGTACATCAGGTCGCATAGGACGATTATAATCGTGTCATGTGAACGGCAATACATAGTATTATCCTTACTGGCTGTTGTAATACAACAAGGATTGCCTACTGTTGCCTTCATTAGGTATCGAACCTCACAATGTTGGGGACGGATCATTTATCACTTAAAATGATGGAGTTTAGTTTGTTATTAGATACTTGATGGGGAGGTGGGGCCTTAATGTTGTGTACAAAATTGTTTATGCATTTGCTTAAGCAGCATCGGGCTTCGGGCATCGGGCATCGGGCATCGGCATACAACTTAAGTGAATGGAGTGCCCATGGATGGAGGAAAAAGAATTGGACTGCAATTCAAGGCAATGGGCCTGTATGCTGGTGTAAGCATGTCAGCAAGTTGAGCTTGGTAATTTATGGAATGGGCCATTCCGATCATGGGCTCATGAGGAAGTTTGCATTGATGGAAACTGAATTTGGGCCCTTAAGGGGCCTCCGCAATCTTTGACAAAACAAGGCATTTTCCCATATTTCCACGTTTGTGAAGTCCACCTCGATGGTGGGCTGAAGCATGTGGGTGGGAAATCTCACAATCTAGTGGGAAAATCAGTTGGAGACAACTTGGAGAGTCACTTGTCACCAACGGTGAACGATAGCTACGTATATTTGGTTATTTAACGAAGCCAACTTGTGTTGGATAATATCATCACAAACGATTTCGGTGAAGATATTGTGGGGAGTATCACATTCTCCTGTCTCGCTTTTTGGGAATAGTACATCTTCCTTACCCATATGCCTTTGTTGTATACTTTGCTTTTGCTTCATCTTGGAGTCAGTCGAAAAGCATATCAGGATTGGTGCAATATTAAACAAAATAATTTTTAATCATTTGATTTTGGATTTGATATTTTTAAGATATTAAAATTAATTTAACCCCTAATAAAATAGAGGATAAATTTATCATGATTCCCACGTTTGATTGGCTTGATACATGTAAAATTGTCCCCCACGCCGCATTTATCCCTCATGAATTTTGTCTCACCCCATCTGGGAAAAAGATACTGCTAATTGTGGGAGTAACTACCGCATCCTTTCATGTGGAGATATGGGCCATGCGATCTTGGAAGTCCTTGATTGCCAAACTCTTTTCATACATAGCAAAGAAAACATTAGGGACTTCTGCCTATGTTGATTAATAGTGACTCCATTGAGTTATACTTCATCCCCTTCATATTAAGCACTAGTTGCGATAATTGCATCCTCTCTTAGGTTAAGAAATAAAAACGAAAGGATTTGATCGAGCTCGTACCTGAATTCACTGCATTGATATGATGATGTCGAGGGATGCATAAATATTCCAACTCTGTGATCTCCGCTAATCAAGGGAAATTAGTGGGGCTAGTACAAGAATGACCAACCCAAGCACTTCTAATCGTATTTAACACTACATGACTTTTGGTTTGTAATCATAACTTTAGCGAGATCTACTTCATTTGACTTAAGTTATAAGTCACCACCTTTGTCAAACTTCGAATAACAATGTTACGGTCTTTTATACCACCTGAGAACATCAAGATTAAAAACATTATCATTCATGTGATTTAGGGTTTTACATCACCTGAAAACAAGAATCATATAGATACATGATTAATACTGGTATAATTACACATGTAATAGGGGAGAAAAATACGTGAGTTGTAAATGTAAACTTTTTTTTATTTTTTTGGGTCAGCATTCATGACTATGCAAGTGTGGACCAAATATTCCTTTGAGTGGAGTAGTTTATATGATCGTATATATGTCAATGGAGTACGGCAGTCGCCATGGAAGATATGAATTCGTGCTTTTGAGTACGGTTATTTTTCTTCGTGCAAATGGTCGACCAACCAACCTGCACCAAAAATTCTTGGTAGTTACGAATAAATATATCAACAAGATAAAAAAATGATGGTGGGTTATGATCAGAGCGGTGCAATTGGTTTGAATTTATAAAAGAATATACGTAGATATTTGACATTTAGCTTTCCAAAGTCAATATATATATAAAGCCAAAAAAACAGTGTATGGAGGATAGCTAACAAACTTCACGTATCAAACTCCATCAATTTTGGTTTCATGGGTATGTGAGCCTTCAATTGCCGGGGAGTTCAAATGATCAACTTGTATGGAAAATACACAAGAAGTTTGTGTAGCATACCACAATTTATGATCTTTTTATTATAATTATATAGTTAAAATTATCCTTGAAAAATTATGTATTTATATTTAAGTGTAAATATTTTTCTTTAGATCTCAATTATTTTTGAGGCTATTAAAAGGATTTACCTAATTAGTTATTAATTAAACCTAATCACCTTTATTAGGTGAGAAAAATTAGGTGTTAATTAATTATCTTGAGTTTCAATAGAAGAAAATCTTTCTTTCTCCCTCTAATCTCTCTCTAAAATATTTTATTATTTTATTAATTTCGATAATTATCCTTGAAATTAATCCGACGTAAGCGTTTTTTTTATAACACGTTATCAGCAGGAAATCTCCAACCAACTGAAATCAAAAGATAAACGAAGCTACTTTATTATATTTGAATAATTTGATTTTATATGATTCATATTATATGATTATAATCTAAATAAAATAATATTTATGGTTTCATCGGCGGACGAAGTATCGCCTGTGTGGAAACCTATTAATCAGTTTCAACACGTTGATGTGATTTACCCCTTTATGTGGATCATCCGCAAGTTTCACGAGGTTTACCCCTTTTGTGTGGTTCATCCGAGAATATTGATGAGGTTGTCTCATTTTTGTGTTTTATCCGTAAGTGACGAGAAACTTTAAATCCCATGTTGGCGTACTTGCTCCAAGTGGTGAGAATTAACTTTTATGTTTTTATTAAAGTACAACAAACGACGAAATGACCTCCAATGATGAAAAAATAGCAAACAAAATTCGAAAAAATCTTAACAAATTATTGTGTTATTTATTATTATTATTAGCTGTAATAATCATTTATTTTCTCATTATAATTAAATATATGCATTGATAATGTAATGAATAATAAAAAATTTAATATATATGAGTGAATAAAACATTTATCAACTGTCATAGGATCTGATTGATTTTATATCATTTTTTATCAGTAAATTAAATAGCTTATAATAAATCGTAGTATTATTGGTAATAATCGAATAATTTTATTACTACTATCAAACTGCTATATCCATAAGTTTAATAAATTTATCATTTTGATGTGTTCAAAGAAATATGACATACCTTGTAAAATTGAAATTCAAAACATTACACCTATCAGGGAAAAACTACCTATCATGCATTCTTAATATTGAGTTGCACCTACATGCCAAAGGTCTAAAACATATCATAATGGAGAACAATGAAGAAAATCCACAAAAAAATGCTCAAACACTGATTTTCCTGAGACATCACATCCATGAGGATTTGAAGTCTGAATATCTTACTGTCAAAAATCCATATAAATAATGGAGTAATTTGAAAAGGAGATTTGACCACCAGAAGATGGTATTTCTTCCACTGATCAGACATGAATGGGTAATTTTAAGGTTGCAAGACTTTAAATCTTTTCAAGGATATAATTCTTATTTGTTCGACATTACTTCACGTTTGGCATTATGTGGAGAGCTTAAATCGGATAAGGAAATATTGAAGAAAATATATTATACTTTTCACCCCGCGAATGCAACTCTGATACACCAATATCGGATTTTGAAATGTACTAAATATAGTGAATTACTTTCATTGCTTCTTGTTGCAGAAAAGAACCAGGAGTTACTGATGAAAAATTCCCAAACTCGTCCAGTTGGTTTCGCCCCATCACCTGAAGCAATAGCCAACATAAGTGGTAATTGGCGAGGAAGAGGACGAGGTCGTGGAGGTGTTCGTGGTCGTGAAAGATTCTATGATCGACATTATAATCCGATTGCAAGTATTAACCATCAGAAAAGGTAAAATGACAATCGGACACAAAGAAAGGGAAAAACTCCATATAACAGACACAGGGAGAATGCCAAAAAAAAATGCTATAATTGTGGATTGGAAGGTCATTGGTTTAGCACATGTAAAACTCTCAAACACTTTGTTGATTTTTATCAAAACTTCATTAAAGATAAAGGTAAAGCATCAGAGACGAACTTCACCGAAAAACAGCATCAACCAATTCCACCACCTGAAAATATTATAGATTCAACTGGGTGTTTCAATTATAAGATAGATGAAACATATAACGAAAAAGCTGAATATGAATATCTAGAATAGTGGAAATATATTTGTAATTCTCCTTAAAATTGTATTATTTATATATTTTCTTTTTTCAATGTAATAAACTTTGTATTAAAAAAGGGTTTTATTTACAGAATTGTCATGAAAGATGTGTGCATTGTTAATAGTGCAACGACTCACACAATACTTCAAAGTAAGAAATATTTTGTTGGTGTGCGCAAGTGAGGCAAAAAACACACTGAAAGGATTAGTGTTGGTTTGTGGGGTCAGTTATCAATCTGACGAGCGGTTCTTGATGACGATCCGATAGTAAGTATTTGGCCGGGGTGTTACAATATGTTTGAATAAAAATATCGTTTTTATATCAAATCACGTCTGATCGTCTCGTAACGTATATTAGATTAAAGTACGTTTGATCGTCGTTATACGCATATCAAATTTTATATCGACACACATATCAAATTAATCCGTTGTATTTTTTAGGAAACGGAGGGAGGGAGTAGTTTTGTTTTTGGTTTTTTATTTTTTTTAATAAACGATACTACGTCATAGTTAGCTCAGGTGAATGGGAAAAGGCACATGGGAAGAAGGTGAAATGGGGACGCGGAGACAAATGCATATGGACACGAACCTCTATCCACTTTGGACCGGACTGGGCCGGATCGGATCCTCCCCCAGTGTCCCGTCAAGTCAAGGGATTTTTTTTATAAAAAAAAACAAATAGTAAAATTTGTTGTGTGGGGACCAGTAGGTGGGGATGGTGGGCTGCACATGGGGTAGGATTAGGGTTGGAAATGTAGCAAGTCTATCTATGGTCCCATTTCGGTTTCAGTTGAGTATCTCCCTCGCTATTCATCTCATTTTTCTTGATTTATTTCACTTCTAATCAAATTCTAATGTTACTTGACGCGATAAGAAATGGTAACACCCAAAATTAGTGTTGTAATTCTGAAAACGTCGAGTCCCCGATCATATGGTCCATATGAAAATTCTCTCCAAATGTATTCTTCTCCTTTAAAAAAAAAATTCCAAATGTATTTTTCTTATTAAATGCATACTTCATCTATTTCAATAAAATTAAAATCGATTGATCTAATACGATGATTTATGTATGTGCTGTTTTTTATTATAAAGATTAATTTGTCATTTAATTTATGTGAATAAAAAAAATAAGAAAAAAATATAATAAATTATATTAATATGATATAAAATAAATAATAAAAATATTTTAATATTTTTATATAAATAAATTTTTTTACTAAAATAATATTATAAATTTAATTACGATATCCAACAATTGTTTTTGGACGGAGGGACCGGATGCATTGAAGTTTTTATTTTGTTTAAGGGTTTTTTTTTTACAAGTAGAAATTAGAGAGTGGTGCGCGTGGCTCGAGATGATCAAGTATTTGGGCCGTGTGTAGCCCCTGGTCCACCAGCCCAGGCCCATACTCATTTCAATTTTCAAAATCGTCAAACTAACCGCAAATCACGGGGTCAAGTGGGCCCACACCTACCCCTAACTAACATCGGATTCTGCCCTGGCCTAGCTCGCTAGGTTGGTTAGAATCGACTCATATGACTCACTTTGGGGTGTGTGTTTGTTCCTATGCATCCACCGACTTCTGTTTACAACGCATGATTCATTATAGCATAGCCCTAGTTGGCTTATACTATGTAAACCAAGAGTGATTGTAATGATAATACTTTGACGTGTTTCATATTTATTAAGACGTTTTATTTCGATATGAAAATTTATACGATTATTGAATTTGTGTTTATTTTGATAAAAAAATAATATTTTTTTTTAAGATATTGGAATTTACTGTAACGTCGAGGACATAGTGTGTGTAATGTAATAGATGAGATTGATTTGATATTTTTTTATGTTAAAAGGTTATCAAAGGAGAAAAGATTATAATTTTTTTAAGACTGACTAAATAGAAAAACGTTACGATTAATATTGAACGGAGTGCATTAGTTATGCATTGCTACATCGAATACGTATCATGCATGAGTAGTCATTAAGAAAAATTGTGTCCATGATGACCAATTTGTTCGAACCATATGGTAATGCATTTAGCAGTCCTTGATTATATTTGTCAGTATCATGCATTTCACGAGATTATCAAAGTTATAACTTACATATTTTGCACCTTCTAAGTTTGAGTTCTTTTTGTTGCGTGAATATTCTTCGATTGACTAACAACCTGTACTTGTAACTTACGATGGAGGCATGATCTGGTGGTGTGGTGGGGGACATTAAACCTGTGTCGAAACACGAACGATCGATGGCATGCAAAAAGGTGTACGTGAAGCAAAGTGACATACATACTAGAGATAGATGCCCGCGCGATCATTGTTTTCACAAGAAAGGCATATATGTTGGGGTGTCAATGAAGCAAAGCGAGGAGACAGAATAAAGGCTCATTGATCTCATGCGTGATTTTGCATGCCATACATTCCCACCCTGCCTTCTAATTCTATACGACGATGTGTGATCTCAAAGACGAGTGATTGTGATTCACATGCTCGATCGTGATCACATATCTATGGTGTCCAACCACCTGTGATGATATGTTTACGTCTAACTGATGCGTTGCTTTATGGTCTGTATATGCGATCCGTACGCATACCAGAACATAGAAAGTTTCATGTAGTGTCGTGGAAAGATTGTATGATCAGTTTGCTGTATTGGGCAACAGAACATTCATCAAATTATGGATGGTTCAGGTGCAAGAAACGTCACGCGTTTTTTTATAGACTTAATATATACATCAAAAGCTCCAATCCGACAACTGATATAAGAGAAACCGGCAAACTCCTTGTAGTCACCGGCGCGATCAATACAAGTCAAGAAACTCACATATGTGCAAGTCAATATAAGAGAATAATACAAGTCGAGATACTCACACCTGAGCAAAACAGAGAAAATGAAGTGAACCGTCATTCCCATACTCCAAACAGCGGAGGACAAATACTCTACATTGCCCACTCACATGCGCCCCCTTTTTTTACCCATTATGGTTAATTATTCTGTTTTTCTTTCCTTTGTTTTCTAAAGGTTAGTGGTCAAAAGTTCAACCGAACAAAAAGGTACAAATGTGGGCGGTAAAAATCTGAGTTACTGGCAGGGTTCGGTTTGAGAAGGCGGGAGAAGAGAGAGGGAGAGTTGGGGTGGAGCCCACAAGATCATTTGTCTCGATTGGAAGGTGACACCACCGCGCAATCACAGGAAACCATTACTAATATCTTACCGCACACCAAGACACCATACTCCTCGGTAATTATTCAGACATCCCCTTGGGTCGTTACTGATTGAGTCTGAAAAAGATAAGATTTAGGAATTTTATTTTATTATGAACTTTAAAGATCCTATCAAGAGACACCATACTCGCATGAACCGCAATGATCTTTAATCTCAAATCGGACAGCATAGATATTAGATAATTTAATACGATAAGTTATCAAAAGGTTTCAGAAAACTTGGACTCAAACTATACCTAAAACGACTGAAATCCGTTACCAATGGCACCAAAAAGTAATTGTTGTTCCCCTTCCGTTTACCATGTTTCAAGTGGACCCACCAGCAAGCAACTCTACCTTTCTTTTTTCTTGAATTTCGCGGGCAATTTCCCTTTTCTTTATTTCAAAAACTCACCCCAAAAACCCCAACCCTTGCTCAATAAGTACCCCTCTTCTGTTCTTCTCCCTCCCCACCACCAACACATCAAGATTCCCACTCTCACATTGCTGGTTACAGAGGTTACAGATCAACACGAACCAGCAAACCCCACCAAAAGTGGCAATGGCCAAGCCAAGCATTCTCGTTACATTTGCTTCGTTGCTCACTCTGTGGCTGTTGGCTTCTCCTGTTTCGGGGAGGATCCCCGGCGTCTACCAAGGCGCCGGATGGGAGACCGCTCACGCCACCTTCTACGGCGGCAGCGACGCCTCCGGCACCATGGGTATTTTTGTCTTTTCCATTTTCCTCTTTTTTACTCTTGTAGCACATAAGCCTAATTCACACCATATCTTAACCCTATTTTTAAGAATTTAACATAAGAATTAAGACTCAAAATAGGTTTGGGTAACACATTTTTATTAGCCGATAGTACATATTTTTATTAAGACTAAATCAATGAGTTACGATTAATACATATTTTATTATCCGATAGTACAATGTACTTTGAGTTTGTGAAAATGTTATAATTTCAATATTTTTCTAATGTTGTGTTCCCGTTTTTCTTAGGTGGGGCGTGTGGGTACGGGAATCTATACAGCCAAGGCTACGGCGTAAACACGGCGGCCCTGAGCACGGCGCTCTTCAACAACGGCCTAAGCTGCGGCGCGTGCTTCGAGCTCAAGTGCGCCGACGATCCACGCTGGTGCCACCCGGGCAGCCCGTCGATCGTCGTCACGGCGACAAACTTCTGCCCGCCCAATTACGCCCAGCCGAATGATAATGGCGGATGGTGTAATCCTCCGAGGCCGCATTTCGATTTGGCGATGCCTATGTTTCTGAAGATCGCGGAGTATAGGGCTGGTATTGTGCCGGTTGCGTTTCGCCGGTCAGTTTTTTCGGCTTTGTTCTCTGCTTTTTTGGTGCTCTGTTTTGTGTTGATTGTTATGTTTTGTTCGTTTTGCTTTTGGGGGCTTTTTTTACGACTTTGGTCACATAAGTCAAGAGACTATCATTCTTTGATTTTCTGATCACATGACGTTACAATCATCCATCATGTTGTGTAGAATTATACGTAACATCGATCATAATTCAGAGCACACGTTAACCGGATATTAAGCTAGTTTGATATCTATAAATAATTATATTGTTTTGTCATTTTTGTATGTTTTAAATTATTTTAATGATTTTATTTTTAGAAAATATTATGTGATTAAGAATTAAAAAAAATAAGGAGAGAAAAATTATGTGATTGAGAATTGAAATTTATAACAAAAAAAATCTAAATTCACGTGTATATTGTCATAAATTTGAAAGGAAGGAAGTAGTTTTGTAATTAAATTCGTTCAAGTATGTGACGAATAGTTGGATTGTTAGTCAGCACGATCATATTCGTTGGATTGTTATGAATCTAAAAAGGTATCCACTAAGTTTTAACAGTGAAGTCTTGAATTATGTCCGTCTATCATACTATATAGAGCAATTAATTGTTCGCTTCGAGAATAATTTTTCTTCCCGATTAGAATTAATGTTGTCTTAGGAGAAATTAATTGGTGTCGATAGGACCCTAACAAGAGTAATTATTTAGGGAAAGAACAGATAACAGCGAGCACAGCTTCGAGGCAAGAAGAGAATAATAGAGGTTTGGTTTGCTTCGAATAAAGCAAAAAAGTAAGGTCAGCATTTAATCCCCTTCTTCCCTCTATTATTCCACATTCAATTGTTCACTGGACCGCACCACACCTCACCCCAACGGTTCAACTCTTGTATTCCGTTATCCCTATCCTTACTATAAAATATTATAATATCTTTTTTATCGCGACTCAATCGTTTAATATAATTCTTATATAATTTTTTATATATTTGGAATTTTTTTTTAAAAATTCTAATCAAGAAAATTAATTTATACTATCATTTTGATAAATAGAAATTTTTTCAAAAGAAATTTTTTCCTTTATAAAAAATAACTTTATAATTAGTGATAATTATTTCACAAATGACAATGTCTTTATAATTATTTTTTTCTTTCCTACATTTCCTGAATAAAAAGACAAAAAATGTTATAGTGTGTGTCACCGCCGCGGATGCTCTAAACGGAATTACCATGGGTCCATTATGTAACAATAAAAATAAAATAAATAGTGAGAAAAATGACTGTCGGTTTATACGCGTCTCGAGTCACATGCCTTGGGCAGAGGGTGGGACCCATTATTGTGCTGTGGTGGAGAAGCCAATAAGAGGGTGACACGTTACTGGTCAAATTATGTGGGAGGTGTAACGTGGCTTACGTGGTTGGTTTACTCCGCGAGATCTGGGCCGTTCATCATATGATCAGTTGATCAGTTTTCATGTGAGGAGGGTAAAAACGGTAAAATATTTTCCACGCGCATGTTCACGATTTTTATTCTCCATATATGATCACGAGATAATATACTTATCTTTGGTTGCCCCTAGACGAAAATCATCCTGCACAGTGTTCTAGGAGATCGTATTTGCTTTCAGGAAGATATGAAATATTTTAACCGTGAATTGTTAAGTTTGTTTTGATTAGTAGATTCCTTAATGTGATTGTCGACTGTATACCATGTTGACAATAGTTACATGTGCGATCTGAATATTTAAGAACCATATGGGATCTTCAAAAGTTAATGAACTTGACATGAAAATTTCTTAATGATATGTTGACATAGTTTCTCTTGTTCTTCGAGTATCTTAGATAGATGTATCTAAGAAGCGTGAGTAAACAATTTCATATTTCACACCAAGAATTGTAAACATTTTATAAAGTAACCAACAGTTTCTATGCAATCCCGCCGTACATGGTGCCGTACGAAATAATCGACCCATATTTCATGCCAGCAATGACTCTCACAAAATTACCCATTTACCCTCACTAACCCCTCAATTTTCTCTGCAGCGTCCCATGCCGCAAGCAAGGAGGAATCCGTTACACGATCAACGGATTCCGTTACTTCAACCTGGTCCTGATCACCAACGTGGCCGGAGCCGGCGACATCGTCCGAGTCAGTGTGAAGGGATCGAGGACCGACTGGATGCCAATGTCCCGCAACTGGGGACAGAACTGGCAGTCCAATGCTGTCCTCGTCGGGCAGGCACTGTCTTTCCGTGTCACGGCTAGTGATAGGAGGAGCTCTACTTCGTGGAATGTCGTCCCCTCCAATTGGCAGTTCGGGCAAACATTCTCCGGCAAGAATTTCAGGGTCTAAAAAATTGGGTACATTTTTTTGAAATGAAGTCCCCGCGCAATATAAGAATGGGATTGTGATTATGATATCGAGGTCGGCGCCATGTTTTAGTTGCTGCTGCTGTTGCCTTTTGTTGTTTGACTGTTTTGGGTGTTGGAGACCGTGAGAGTCGAAAGAAGAGGTCGAAAACTGAGTACGGGCATTTTGGTCTTTTCCAATTCAGGGTTGGGATTGGGATTTTTTTTAATTTTATGTTAGGGTGTAATGGGAGCTGGTGTGGCTGCAGCAATTTGTTGCCCACAGCTCTCTTTGGTTTATGTTTGGGGTTTGGACGTGAACCAACCTCAAAGCAAGGCCAGGATATGATATGATACTAAGCACTGAATGTAGTATTGATATTATGATGATGTAGTTGTATGTTTTAATCTCTATGTCATGCATTTCTACTGAATCAAATCAATGAAGTTGGCTTTGATGTCTCTTATTTTTTCTTGTGTATTCACGAGTTCATTTGCAAGTTTGAATGCTATCCGGTGAAGTGAGTTCTCGTATTTTGCTGAAATTGTTCGACGAGTGGATGACGTAACACTCTACTCATCCAAAATGTTGTACAGAGTTCAGCACGCATGATCTAACACAAGCAATGTTTCTGAGTATATTGGAAAGGTTAAATGCAACCTTTGTTTTTTACTAGTAGTAATAGAATTCATAATTCTCATATTAATACTGTAGTTAGTAGTGTGATTCAGTCCTACTCTACTTGACTATTCAATGAAGCGTGGGGGAAAGGAAAGCTGCTTGTCAGATACATGTACAAAGCGAAAGTAGTAAATGAGAGCAGCCCAATATGAAGTTAAAGCCTCAATCCACTCATTCACTGGGCTTTGCTTAAACAAATTTGTATTCACTCCCAATATGTCAATACATGCTAAAACTGTTTCTTCATCAAACTTCGACTAACCTTGATAGAATAAACAATCACAAGTCGACTGCATGTCCACGAAGAATGTACAAACAATTTTACGTATCACCATCCATACAAGTCAACGAACCCTGTGTGGATATGTAATTGTGTGTTGAGATAAATTTATTAACTTGATAGTGACTCGAAGTTTTGCACATTTTGACCAACTAACCAACCTTCCGAGGAGGAGTCTGGCAGTGATCGTTTCATTGACTGACACACTCAAAGTGCTTTCCAATGTCTAACAGTTCAATGTAGGCTCCTCGTCATACTCCACCTTCCCTGGATATCTGTCCCATATCAACTCATCCAAGTCACAGTTAAAGTTACAGTGAAAGTGATTTGGTTGTCTGCTGATCTTTGACTCCACCCACTGCACTCTTATTCCTCCTTGACCCGCTGTCCAGCTTCCCCTTCGTTGGAGCAATGACCAATGTTTTCGCTTCAGCAATGACTCTTAACGATCAGCATTTCAGCAATGGTCGAGTCGCTTGTGTTTCTATTCAACCCTACACCACGAACCATCAAGCTTGTGAATCTCAACTGAGATGGTATGCTGATGGATACTGTACAGCCGATAGCAGCATCAGCTACAGATCCAAATGTTGTGCTTGCTCCCAAGGCTAACACACTATTCTTTCGTGGGGATGAGATCTGTCAGCCCAGCGAGGATAGCACTTTCTAGCTACAGAACATTGACCAGAGTCGCGCAGCTTCTACCCCTTAAACGCTGCCTTGGCGTGTCTACACAGATATGCAAGGAACTCTAGGAAAAGGATACAAGTCGAGCCTCAGAACGTCAATATGCATATGATGAAAGGATTCGACATCAAGGTGATGAAATCCAAAAAGGATCCAATGCTTTATTCGAGCATATTAGAGGAAAAACGTTGTAATACAAACCCTTCTTGTACACCAGGAAAAATACACGATGCACCGACATAGTTAGATTTACCAATCCAGACTAAAAATAGTACCTAAGAAATAAGATCAGCACACATTTTATTCCCGAAAGATGGTAGTTTCTCAATCCCCAGGCAACAGATCATCCACCAAACACAAGCAGCAAAGGAAAATAACTTGATGTTTTTTCTTTGGTGACGAGGGTGCCGGATCAGTTCGCGCGCACCTCGATTAATTCCCCGGACACTGATAAGACGCTTCCCCACCAGCATCGGGTAAAGCTTTGACCGAAGTCAATGGACGTTGCCAACATGGATTTTGAGACTAGTGGAATTCGAACCCAAAACCTTTAAGAAGAAGGTTGAGTCGAACACCGCTAGACCAACCCAGGTTGGTTGAAAATAACTTGATGTTTGTCCAGGGGCAATCCGAGATCACCAAATGCTCAAGCATTCTTTCTTCACCGTGGCCGCATTGATAATGTCAATGAACTCCGGCTGCAAGACATGAATAGCAAAATAAGACAAGGAAGTTCCTCAAAATTCTTTGGCCTAACTTCTTGGCAAAATTAATGTAACAAGATATTCAGAGCATAAATCACCTTCAAGGATGCTCCCCCGACCAGGAATCCATCTACATCCGGCTGGGCAGCCAGCTCTTTGCTATTAGCTCCATTCACTGAACCTGCAACACCACCAAACAACACCAGAAATAGCAGTCGCATAAGCTTGTCCTTGATCCAAATCAACAATCACAAGCTGTAAGCAGCTTCTCATCCTAGTAGACACATGCGAATCAAGGAATATAACCAGAGGGGAAGATAGGGTGAGAAACATGCAACATCCAGTGCCAGAACATTATAAAGTTACACTACACTAAGTTCAAAACGGAACCTATCTCATGTGGTAAAAAGAAAGATTTACGTTAGTTGCTGTATTAATCAACTAAGCCTAAACCCTAGACAGGAGAGCTAGGTTCCTCTCCCCTAAGAGAATTAAGGCTTAATTTGTGCTGGTGAAGTTAGAGCAACAAAGGAAGCCAATATGCCATTGTCTCATCCTCCTTGCCTCATATAAAGTCGAAAAAAGAAACACTAATCATGACTGCCGAAGTTCCCCGACAACTAGATAAATAGTAGTAGTCACACAACAGTCACCATGAGATACAGTAAATTAATCGCACACATTATTGGTACCTTTAAATGGTAGCCCCCTTGTCAGCCGTATTTTGATAATCACCACAACATCAAACTTAAATTATGGAATACAGACCACCATAACCTCTTCCACGTGGTACGGTATTTATATAGCAACAATGGGTAGACAGACTGTAGAACCAAATCATTATTAGGACTGTCCAAATCTTTGTCACTTGAATTTGCATCGAGAACTAGGATCACACAATTGAACTAAACAAAACTATCAATGGGTAGTGCTTGTTAGGACTTAGGCCCCTCAATGCTTCCACGTACACTCTTATGTCTCCCAAGGATTCCCTGGATAAATCCTGGTTATGAGTCATTCCCTCTCATTTTCCCTTTGAATTAAAATGCCATCCCATTCTTTCCATCACAAAACCAAGACACAGATTATGCATTCAAATAAACCTTCACAGAAAGGTGCATCACTTTACAAACAATGAAGACGAAACCCAATACTGCTGACAATTCTATGACGGGGCGACTGCGACACACAAAAATGGAAGCAGCAATTTTAGATATAGAGATGTTGGGTCTGGTGTGATAAATTGCAATAGAGAGGCAAAGGTGTACTATCCATGTGTTTCTTCATACTATTTTCATATTATACACAAAATCCACCAAACTTTGTTGCGTCCACCGCACAAATCATGATTCATATCTTTGGCATTCCATATATAAATATATATATTGATTATCTTCTCTCAGACTCATAAACAAAAGAAGAAAGCACCAAGAAGAACAATAAGAGAAGGAACAGATTCAGCATAGCATATGTTTATCAACGAATTCGGATGGAGAAATGATATTATGATACCTCCATAAATTATCCGGAGTGAGGCAGCAACCTCATCACCAACATTGCTCTTGATCCAATCTCTCAACTCAGAATGAACCTGTCATTCACATATTTTTACTGCCCCTTTAATGACAAATTAATGGGAAGCTCAGAAACAGAAAAGCTGAAATGGCACTTACTTCCTGAGCTTGAGCAGGGGTTGCAACCTTTCCTGTTCCAATAGCCCACACTGGTTCATAAGCCAGAACAACATTCTCCCAGCTTGATATTTTCTCTGCCAAAAGATTGTCAAGCTAACTCAATGACCAATAATATATCCATAATCACGAGGTCACAACAGTCGACAAAATCACAAAGCATCAAAGCCAGAAAAGGTAAACTAGTCGTATGCGTTAAAATACTTGGCATTCCCCAAAAGTATGATTTTCCCCTACTCCCCAAGCATCCAGCTGATTGCTTACCAACAGCAAGTGAAACTCATCGAGTAACATTGACAACATTGTGGAGTCGAATACAAAGATCACTATTTTCTTCTACAACTTCTTCCCATTCCAACGCTAGTTATGTCCAAGATAGAGATCCAAATGCATAGCAATAAACCTATAATGCTACTTGTGGATGTTAAAGTCCACTCTTGGCACCCAAATAAATTTTGCAGAAGCACTTGAAGAAGAGACTTTCAGCCAACAACATGGCAGCGCTTTTTATTTCACTCGATTGACATATTCTCTTGTTATTTCGATAACTCCTAGGTTAGCCAAGTCATCGTGTACCTGCTATAGCTTTCGTTTGAGCAGCAACAACTTCCACAGTGGATCCCGACTCTCGCTGTTCCAGGGTTTCCCAATGCAAGCAATTACCTTCAGACCTTGTGATAGAGCGTATGCGATTTTATCTCCAACAAACTACAGCATGCAAGATTTGGTTCAATAAATACAAAAAAAATAATTAAATGTAATTGCTTAGTCATCCAACATGCTTATGGATATAAAACGGAGAAGATTTTCTAGAAAAGACCTACCTCGTTTGATTCACCCAGCAATGCTCTTCTTTCAGAATGACCGAGGATTACCCATGGAATCCCCAAGTTGAGAAGCATTTCCGCACTGCAGTGTTGAGCAGAGTTCATAGATTAAAAGCTCACACAATGAATTTGGGATCGGATCATCAGGAACAAATCAACAAAACGATAAACATTAGGAATAAATCTAACCCCAACTAGAGAAGGAAAAGGAACATATAGATACATACCTGACTTCACCAGTGAAAGCACCACCTTTCCGAACCCAACAGTTTTGTGCCGCCACTTGAAAATCAGGCCGCAACAAACTCTTCACATAAGCAAGAAATACAAATGGAGGGCTGACAACCACCTCTGCAACCAATATACGCATTAATCCAGCAAAAGGAAAAAGATCTATGAGTAAAATCGATACCAAAGTCCAGATTTCTTTAAGCCGTTCAACAGTCTATATTAACAATCGACAACAAGGAACACCGATTTTTTTCAAGCCAGCCGCTTTGTCATGAGACTAAATAAGACGGTTAAATAAAAAACAAGAAGACTTCTGCTTGTAGCAATTCAGAAGCATCAACCTTACAATACGTTGAAGAGTAGTTATTTTACGGACTTCTAAACAATAAACCATGGCAAGTAAACTAATGGGCATCATAAACCCAACTAAGCAATATTGCATCTTCTTATCCTTAATAAACACATAAATACATTTACATAGATCAACGTATACAAAACAGATGAGTAAGTTTGATGTTTACCAACAACATCTTCAGATGGCACTTCGGCTTGATTCAAAGTAGTCACTATCTTTTTCACCTCTTCAGTTGTGCCATTCTGGATGCAATCAACCCATGTCAGAGCGTAGAACAATAATAAAGTCACACAGAAAAAGAAAATACAAAACCATTTAAATACAACGCCAGTGCTTCGCATTACTCTCCAAACTCGCAAGCGTAACACCTCTTCACATCATGATCAACCCACTACACTATAACGCTCTCAGAGTCAATCAGCACCACAAGAAAGAGATCACTCCGTCAATGCATCACTTTTTTTCTAACAAGAAAGCAACAATAAATCCACCTAAAAATACAATAATTAAACTATGCCATCCTCCTAAACCCTAATCACATAAATCGTTCAGGTCTCAAAATCCACACACGTGATACAAATCTCTCACAAACATATAATAAAATTCATTAAATAATTCCAATTTCCACGAGTCGACATCACCCATCACAAAAACAAATTCTAAATCCACAGTCAACATAGGAGGTTGGAACTAATGATCACGTTCTAATAATAGAGATTAAAATGACGAGAAAAAAACCATACGCATTTCCAGTTGCCGCCGACGAAGAATTTTCTGGCCATTTTCGGTGGAACAGAGTGACAGTCGCCGGAGATGATGATGGGAGACGGTGGAGGGGGCTTTTATTGGCACTGAGGTGAGGTTAGTTGACAATATTGCCCCTAAAATGATGGCTTGTTGCGCACGAGAAGTACAGGGAAGGACTGGAAGTTGTCTCTGGTAAATGAGTCTATTGTTGACTACTGTGTACTGTAGCTGTATTATCCTTTTCGTGATCTTTTTTTGAAGTTTTGAGTTTGGAGAAGTGAAGAATCATCGCCTTCCATATCACGAAGGAAAACTACTAAATTTGCAGTGACATAATGGGTATGAAAAATATATATAGGTATGTTTCTTAGAAGGTTAAACAGAAAAGATGGATCACATTTATAACTGTCATTACTATAAACATGGAACGTGTGTCACATGATTAGAAATTTTTTCGGTGACATTTACAAGGAAAAAAAGTAGCAACCAATTTCAAAAAGTTTAGCACCGAGGTGTGCACATTGAAATGTTATAATCATAGATATACTACCATCATTGGTTACTGATAGAAACAACACCGATTGTCTATATATTTCACTGGAACCATTAATTTTTAACTAGCCTAAATAGCACAACAACGTTACCTTGAACCTACTTATAAGTCATCTGACAATCATATCAAACTCCAACCTCGTCCTCTCCAATGATGCCGATAATCAGAGTCCGATGCTTCCCAACATGAGCATCTGCATGAGCAGAGAAATCATAACACATCTCCTCGATCGCTGCACTCAACTGCGCTCCCACGCCGCACTCACCCAACTCCACTCCATCATCCTCCGCTCCGGTTTCCCCCACGACACCTTCATCCTCAACCGCCTCATCGACCTCTACTCCAAATGCGGTGCCGACCTCGCATCTTCTTTGTATCTGTTCAACCAATCCCCCAAAAGGGATTTATTTTCCTGGAACGCGATGCTCGGTGGGTACATTGCGAACGGGGAATTAGTGGCTGCACAGAAGGTGTTCGACAAAATGCCTGAGAGGAACGTGGTTTCGTGGAATAGTATGATTAGCGGGTTCGTGAGGAACGGGGAGGAAGGGAAGGGGATTGAGTGTTATGGGGAGATGGTGAGGGGTGGGTTTGTGCCGAATAGGTTTACGTTGGCGAGCGTGTTGGGTGCGTGCGGGGTGTTGAGGGAGTTTAGGGTTGGGAGGGTGTGTCATGGGATGGCCGTGAAGGTTGGGGTTGATGGGAATGTGTTTGTTGGGAATGCTTTGGTGAATTTGTATGCTAAGTGTGGGTGTGTTGGTGATGCGGTGAAGGCTTTTGCGGAGTTGAAGGAGCCGAATGAGGTTTCTTTTACGGCGCTGATGGGAGGGTTGGCTAAGGCCGAGAGGGTCGAGGAGGCCTTGGACATGTTCAGGTTGATGCATAGGATGATGATATGTATAGATGCTGTGTCGTTGTCGACGATTCTTGGTGTTTGTGTTAGGTGTGGTTTTGGGGAATGCAGTTATTGTGATCGAACTGATGGTCACGTTTTGGTTAGAGCATATGGAAAACTAATACATTCTCTATCCTTCAAGCTTGGGTTAGAGAACGATTTTCATCTAAGTAACTCCATGCTTGATATGTATGCCAAGAGTGGGGACATGGCCGATGCTGAGATGCTCTTCGATAGACTATCCACACCTAACGTTGTCTCTTGGAATATCATGATTGCCGGATATGGCCTGACTCACAAGGTTGACAGAGCCATCGAGTTGATGGAAAAAATGGAAGGCTGTGGTGTCGAGCCAGATGAGGTTACTTTCATTAATCTGCTATCTGGATGTATCAAGGATGGAAATGTTGTAGTTGGTCATCTATTTTTTGATAGAATTGCGTGCCCAACCTTGAGCTCATGGAATGCTATGCTATCTGCATATTCCCAGGTTGAGAATCATGAGGAAGTAATTATGCTTTTTAGGGAGATGCAGTTTAGGAATATCACGCCTGATAAAACTACCTTGGTTGTTGTTCTTGGCTCATGTGCTGCGATGGGACTCCTGGATCTCGGAAAACAGGTCCACACAGTCTCACAAAAGTATGCATTGAATGGTAACCAGTTTATTGGTAGTGCACTGATCAGCTTGTATTCGAGGAGTAGTAGGTTAGAAAGGGCCTTGTTTATTTTTGACAGCCTTCCTGAACCGGATACCGCCTGCTGGAATTCTATCATAGCAGGATTCTCACTCAATCATATGCATGATAAAGCCTTTGCTTATTTTAATGCAATGAGAGGAAAGGATATGTTTCCTACAGAATTCTCTTATGCGACTTTGCTAAGTTGTTGTGCAGCACAGCCTTTGCCATGTCAAGGCAGACAAATGCATGCGCTGATAGTGAAAGATGGAAACATTGTTGATGTTTTTGTAGGCAGCGCTTTGATTGATATGTATTGTAAGAGTGGTGACGTAGATGCGGCTCAAATTACTTTTGATTCAATGCCTTGTAAAAATACAGTGTCATGGAATGAAATGATACATGGGTATGCGCAGAATGGACGTGGTGATGAGGCTGTCCACCTCTACCATGAAATGGTCAAGTCAGGAGAAGAACCTGATGATGTCACATTTGTGGCTGTTTTAACTTCGTGCAGTCATGCAGGATTAGTAGATGAAGGGCTAAGAATATTTGAATCAATCTCTTCAGAATACGGAACAAAGCCACTTTTGGACCATTGCACTTGTATCATTGATGCTCTGGGTCGAGCTGGTAGGTTGCAGGAAGCAGAAGCTCTTATTCTTAAAATGCCATACAAAGAGGATCCTGTTATATGGGAGGTTTTGCTGAGCTCATGTAGAGTTCATACTGATATACCTGTAGCAAGAAGAGCAGCAGACATGTTGTTCGCTCTAAACCCAAAAAATCGTACTCCTTATGTGCTTTTAGCCAACGTCTACTCATCTATGGGAAGATGGGATGACACCAGGACTGTTCGAGAGCTGATGTGTGATGAAAATGTTCGTAAGGAACCAGGATATAGCTGTTTGTAAAATTATCAAGGGAAATTCAACTTTGACTCCTGTGAAGCCGATTTCAGTAAGGGAAAATCACAATTGTGATTCTCTGGATCAAGATGTAGCCCGTTGCAGGAGCTACTGATCATTGAGGAAATTTCTACCCAAAGCGAGCGAACCTCTCTCGCCACACTGGTTTTAAATACCCAGGAGCAACCAGAGGTACGACCTCTCTTGCATCTCAAAATTGTTTGGAGAATTAGCCCCGAGGGCCATTTTCTGCTCTAATTGAACAACAGAAACTGAACTGAGAGAACACGGAACTCATGTTTCAACTGTGACTTGTAAGGAACTGCTTCTGTTGGCTATGAAGGACTTCCGCGGTTCCGCCAACTATACAGCTTTCATCTACGGAGCATAAAAAGGATGGTCAGATCCTGAGATTGGCCGTAGCTGTGAAATTGTGCCTTGTTTTTTAGGTAACATCTCCTTTTTCTTTCCTGATACCCCTTTTCCTTATAGAGATTATTTTCTATACAAATGCTGATCTTATTATGTCTTGCTACTTTTTATGTATTCCATAACATCTTCTAGGTCGTCGTTTATTTTAGAGGGTACCGGATGTGGTTTACAATAAGAATGAAAAGTCTGCTTCAGGTCACGCATAATGAATATTCAGCTTCACCACTTACAAATTTGGGCTGGCTATTATTCGCGTCAGTTTTGATTTGCATGCAAAGTTGGTGATCTGAAATGCCGGATAATGGGCGAGACATATGGTTTTATTATCGTGGATCTACCATACAACACATGAAATGGTTGATTTTGTGGAATAATTTTTCTCCTAGACAATTTACTCAATTTGTTTTCTATGGCTGATTGTATACATGAAGAGGTGCATTCACGAATATGCAGCATCTTAATTGCATGCATAATTGATTGCTAGTAATGGTTTTGTTACTCTTATATGAAACTGAAAGCTAATAGAAAATCCAGAACCTAGTTAAGATATTACTCTTTTATTGGTTGCTCCTTGTTTTCTATGTAAAAGGATCTTCCTAATATTTAGCTTTGATAAATGGTTAATTGTTGGTATATGTGAAAAGGCTCCAACACTATACTATCAAGGATATTAAAGCACATATCAACCTTTTCATTTAAAGTCGGATATAGTCACAATAAGAGTACACTAAATTTTTAGTTGTGCTAGTTATTATTGGGATCTTACTGAAGTTGGTTCAGTGCTAAGCCGCTCCCCCATTAGCATGAGGTCAGGGATTCGACACTTGAGGAAAGCTCGGATAAAAGATGATCAGTAAGGATAAATATGGGTCAATGCTTAATCACCATTTTTTGCGGCAAAATCCAGGTTGTAATTAAGGAAATATTCGGTCATGTGATCGAATCTTGTAGGTGTACTTTCCTCATATATAGTTTTAGCTTATTCAATCCTAAAAGAACCATGTATTGAATTCTATTTCGGCACGAGTCAAATCAAACCGCTACAGCCTGAGCGCGGGAGAATCCGTTGCTTGAGTTTCGCGTGTGTTTTTATTTTCATGTATTTCCTTTTTTGTGTTAAATCAAACAAGCTAATCTTGCACTTTAACTAGAGATCACATGTATGTGAGTCGCAGGGTAGTACATGTTTACCATAAACAACCTTGTTCTAATACTGGAGAAGAGAAATTAGCATTTCTTCTCAGTAAAGCTGTTTTTGTTCTTTTTCTTTTTTCACCTGTTCCATAACATATTCTTGATCGTTGTTGCTTATAAAGCATGATGCATATACCATAAGAGTGATGCAGCGTAAGTTCCACAATTTACAAATCTGTGCAGGCTATTATTGGCGTCGGTCTGGATTTGCATGCAAAGATGATGAAGATGAAGTGCTTGGGAATTTATGCAGTACAGAGAGAACCAAAGGTTGGTGCTGTTGATTTACTTGATGATAACTTCCTTATGAGATCATGATACCTGAGTTAAAAGTCTTAATGTAGTGTTTCACATGAATGATGCTGGGCTTTACGCCTCTTCTTATGACGGAGTGTTGATGTTTATAATTTTGCAAATATGGAGAATTAACAGATGAGCATCTTTTACACAGAACTGGACACTAATGAAACCCGACTAGAAGCTGCAAATTCTGATAGGCTGCATAATCTTATGGGTAGAGCAGGACCCTTTGTTATTTTTTTTACATAATGACCATGACTTGATAACTCAGTAAATGAAAACTAGAAGGTTTGAGGTCATTCTACCTGAAGATGCAATGGTAAGAAACACATGAAACTAGGAACCATGACTAGTCGACGATGACAAACAAGTTTGGAAAGGAGGGAATTATTCTAAGATGTATATGATTTCTGGCATCGTACGGTACGCATTGTGCTTTACCCTCTGCTTCTCAAGAAATTCCAGAGCCCTCTTCTTGGATCTGAATTTCCTACCTTGTGGGTT
>JAOVYX010015553.1:0-27437 GCA_035668315.1 Drosera spatulata | reverse complement strand
ATCCTTCGTTCATCAACATAGCTTTGCAACAGCATTCAAGCCATCAGGGGAAATAGCACAGTTCAAGATTCAAATGATTGATTTATCATTGGTTGGAACTGTGATTCCAACAAATGTTTGTTATAAATAAATTGCAACGTATTGTCTTAAGCGTACTCCTTCCGATACGGTACTTTGCAGTTGTTCTTAAGTGAACTAGAGTGTATGACATGCCAAATATGTATCAGTGTACTTATAAATTCATTGTTTTACCATACAATTTTGAAACTCATGCCATAGATACGTCTTATAACTTTTGCTAAGCTCTTTAACATAAGGTTTGTTTATCTACTCGCCAATCACGACGAGCAGATAACCGCTAGGTCACATTGGTTAGGAATTTGGCATCAAAGTCAAGATTTATGTCGGTCCGGAGTCTGATTTATGAATCAATTATTGTTATCAAGGATGTCCATCAGTCAACAAGATTACTGTTGTTCCCAAACAAATGCGGCCTCTTCAAATTCTATGGGGGCGGGTTTGACTAATGAATCAATTACTTTTTCATGTATGAACAATGACTTGATCATAAGTTCAATTGATACAAGATCAGTCAACAACGAGTTCAGTTGACATGAATTCGAGTCAGTATTTATCAAATCGAACCCAACAGCTCCACACATTCACACACAAACAGAGCGAATACTCAACAGATCTGAGATGAAGGCGGAGAAAGCGAAGCGGTGACTGCGCCGGGAAATGCCGATCCATTGGATCGTTGATGAGATTCGATCGGATCTCGCGCCGGAATCGAGATGAGAGGAGCCGGTTCCGATGAGAGAGTGTCACTACTTTTTTTTTTTTTTTTTCAAGTTTTCGTCTTGCAAGACCTTTCATCTACGCAAATCAGTCTAAAAACAACCAATGTTAGGATTAAAAAGTTTTTCGAGATAAATTTTGATTTATTTTAAAAATTATTTAATAGATTAAAATAACGTTGATCGTTTCAAGAACGTTAATCATTATATCACTTGGTGAAATGAATGGTTCGTTTAAAGAGTAAATCATGTGTTTAAAATTAACACTTTTTATATTAGATGTTTATTTTGATGTTTATCACATCAAAGGAGTATTAAAAGCACATTAACATCACATTTTGGTAATTGAAACGTCTTCACCTCCGTAGTGCCTATTTGAGATCTCTCTCCTAGGATTTCCTGGGAAGTCTCTCTCCCTCTGTGGGTACGATTTCTCTACCGCTAGTAAAGTGGTTTATTGATTCCGACCAGGCTCGATGGAAGAGGAAGTCGAGGAGTGCACAAAGCTGTTGGGTAGACAGCTAAGACTGACGTCTACGGAGAAGGAATCCGTGAACTTAGATGGGGGATGGAGGATCAGGGTGAGACTGCATGACAGGAAAATTGTGGCCAAACTCTAACTCTTCTCGACTCGAGTGATCTCCAATGAAATACTGCGGTCAACAGTTGTGAAGGCTTGGTCAGTAGGAGGGAGCGTGGAATGCAATGTGATGGGTGAAAATGTATTCGTCTTCAAGTTCGAGCATGCGAAGGATCGAGACAATATCATAGAAGGTGGTCCTCGACATTATGAAAACAATCTCTTATTGATATGCGAGTACGATGAGTCCAAAAGGATCAAGGATTATAAATTCGATCGTCTCCCTATATAGATCCAGTACGATCAGTTACCAGTGGGATGCTTGACTAGACGGGTTGCTGAAGCTATAGGAAGCAAGGTGGGACGAGTGTTCAAGGTGGATGTGGATACCAATGGTGAAGCAAAAGGGGATCGGTTGTGGACCAAAGTCGAGTTGGACATTAAAAAACCTCTCCTTAGAGGCACGATGTTCAACAGTGGTGGGAGTTCACAATCCTAGGTGCCGATCTGTTATGAAAAGGTCCCTCATTATTGCTTCCGGTGTAGTGTTGTCGC
Organism: Drosera spatulata; assembly: GCA_035668315.1. Taxonomy (NCBI): domain Eukaryota; kingdom Viridiplantae; phylum Streptophyta; class Magnoliopsida; order Caryophyllales; family Droseraceae; genus Drosera; species Drosera spatulata. Next base: position 25,505 of record JAOVYX010015553.1, on the reverse strand, counting down.
TCATAGGGTGAACGAGTGCACAAAGGTTTCAGATTGGGTTCACGATGAAACGGCCGAGTCTGTCGAAATCTTTCAGCATGGGGCATGGCTAAGAGCCACCAATAGTAGGAGATAGGGGATCGAATTCGTCAACATTCGAGAGCGTCAGAAAAGCTCAAAGGGTCAACTAGTATCCAGTCGGGACGGACGAGGTGGAGCCTAACCAGAGGGGGGAGAATTCCGGCGAAGTTACGATAATGGTAACGGATGAAACCGAACTAAGGCAAGAACAAGATCCTTTCCATGTGAATGGCTGCATTAACTGTGATTGTGGGGATGATTTTTCAAATGTAAGGAAAGAAGGAGATTGTGCGTAAAATGCAAGCAAGGAATTGATTATTCCCATATCAGAGGGATTGTCCAGTAACGTTTAAAATTTGAATTCAGGCTGGGTCTAGGAAAAGCTGAAGGTGGACCTTTGGACCAGCGCAATGGGTGGAGACAAGGAGAATCTAAAAGGCTGGATTGTATTTAAAGAAAGATAGATCAAGGGTTGGAACAAACAATCCCCAATGGGTCAGAATCCCCAAGGGCACAAAGAAAGATAGATCAATACACGAGGTCGTCCCTGAGGTTGGAACAAAGAGGGGATTATCCGACATTACCAATATCGCTGTGAAGAGGAGGAAGAACAATGGCGTCTGTCAAACTGAGTACTTACTGGAAGCTAATTGGGATGCGGCTACCTCTGGGGAGTAGGGGGCCTCGAATAAAAATGGCCATGTGGTGAAATTGTCGAGGCTTGGGGAATGCCTCGACAGTTTGGGCTCTTAAAGTGCTGCTTGAGAGTGAGGTTCCCCACCTAGTGTTCCTATTGAAAACAAGCGAGTTGGATTGGATCAAACGCAAACGGGGTAGAGGAATGGGATTACAGTTGAGGGGCCCGGAAAAGGCGGAGGTCTGGCGCCCTATTATGGGATGACGAAATAAAGGTTGCGGTGAGGCAGATGAGTCTCTCCTCATAGATGTTGTGATTCAGGATGAGAAGTGGCAAGATGGCGACGAGTAACAGGACAGCGGCGACCTGGTGAGGAGCTTGATGCGGCATAAAAGCAAGGGAGGACAGCGGACGAAGAACACATCGAGAAAACGAACTTTTATGGTAACCTAACCCGATCGATGCGTTTATGTTTCGTTCACGAGGCTATTTTCTAATCGTATGCTTTCAGATCATTATGAGCTAACTTATATGCATGGAGGATGATATACGTGCGTTGGTGATATGTTTGGAAGGGAGTCGTGCGCGTTTGGGGAAGAAAAACATTTGCCTATAAACGATCAGTATTGTCGCGTCCGCGACGATGGTCGTGCCGGTTACGGAAGAGAGGTCGCACCCGCAACTGTAACTCTGATCAGAAACAAATCTAATTGCCGTGTTTAAAACCTATTCGCGTACGATAAATGTAAAATCCCTTATGAATAAAGAAAACAATGAAAGTATCAGTAAAACTCACAAAACTATGAAAAATATAAAAATCTCCAAAAATAAAATCCAATCAATCGAAGATGATGATGGATTTCAGAAAATCCCTAATGGTAGAAGTCGCTTCGTCGCAGATAAAACTAAAAGTGGAAAAATGAAACAGGTTGTACGAAAATTCAGATCTTTAGTTTCTCATCTGTCTTCACATCAGACCTTGATGAAGTCTGTTGAATTCGTCCATGGTAAAGCCGCAGTCTAATATAGTGCAGAAGCCTGTTAACTCTTGTCTGTTCTAATCATAAAAGTCTATTAGTCCTTATCTGTTCCAATCATAGAAGTCTGTTTGAACTCCTTTGGTTCAACACTGTAGTCTGTTGAATCTCTTCAACCCAGAACTCTGTTATCATAAATCATAGTCTTCTGATCTCGGCAGAACTATGCATTTCAAATAAAATATCATGCTCGTAAATATAAGTATCAGTGATTGTAATGTATGAATGATATCAAATAATCTCATCATAACATATGCTAAAGGAAGTACCAGAACGGGTTGGAGATTACATTGTCTAGCGATAGGAATGAACGAAATGCGAACGAACAATGAACGCATGATCAAATATAAAGACTGAACACTGTACATGTGTCATGGACTATCAAATCATCTGTCATATTTCTTGAAAGTGTTTTGGAGATTGAGCTCGACACTGTCATCATCTTCCTTTGGTGAAACTGTTGGTAAGAAGGTCGTACTTGATGTTCCTTCTTGGAATCTATCGAATGTCGAGTGAAAATTCTGGGCTCATGATAATAACGATGAACACAAGAGACATGAATTCATATAAACACTCGTATATAATATGACGTATATATTTTTCTAATAAATATAGAAATACAAATATTTTACTGGTACTCATCGATTCGCCATAGCCGGGGGAGTACCCTGCAAATGTGAAACATGTACTCTAGATTACTGAATTTTATACTCACGGGTTATATATTCTGTTTGCATGTAAGTTATAGGACGACCATGGAAGATGTTAGTCACTTTCTGTGTTTTGGGATGATGTAATGAACTCATGGGATTATGGATATGTAATATATGATGTGTACTAATCGTGTCACTAAGTTATGTAACATATTTGCTTCCGTACTGATGTATGAAATGAATGTGTTTGTCAAGCATTATGGATCGAAGTATCACAGGTATTTTTCTTAACTTTAGATACCTCTAATTCCGTTCGGTTTGATTAGCCTCGTCATGAATCGAATTCGTGATGATATAACGTCACGTATCCTGTGACGCGGAATTCAGAACATTACAACTATAGTTCGAGTAAACCATTATGGTCAGCGAAAGGGTAAACGTGTCAGCAATGGCTAACAATTGGTTGCCATCATCGACATATACTTCTATGATATGAAAACATTAATGCAGCCGATGATATTTCAAGCCATTAAGTCAAAAGATACACATCACACCATTTAATTCGCATGCATATTTTCCTTGTGATATATGGTTGGGATGATCCACGTATTTATAACTCATGAATAGTCATGATAATGATAAAACGAAAGACACCGGAGAATAGAGATCGATATTTCAGTAGAATTCAGATATTAATGATAGTCCAAACAGTTATATCAAAACAAAAACAATTGCTCAATTTGAGGGTTTGTATGACCGAACTCATGATTGTGTCAGCAATGTCTAATACGGAATCCCAAAACATTGTCGTACATCATACTCCCTCTTTATCAAATTAATCGTTAGGAATATGTATTGATCTAATTCAAGAATTTATATGTATATTGAATTTATATAAATTTTGATAATAAAAATAATTTTTTTATTAATGGATTTTATTGTAACAATTGATAAAGAAGTTAGTGAGTATATTATAACAGATAAGATTAATTTATTATTTTTTTATGTCATTCTAAGATTATCAAAAAAACATTTATTTTAAGATGGTGCAAACTAAAAAAGAAATATAATAATCAATATGAGATGAAGAGAGTATCTATTTTGATATCATGCTCACAAATTAACGAGGAAAACGGAAATGTGTATAGCACTTCAAAACATTATACACAAAAACCCTTGAGATGATATTACTAGGAATTACCATAATTGCTTTGTAATCATAAGATTAAGGGTTTCACATTCGAAGATATCAGAAAACAATCTCTTTATATAAAAAATAAGGATAACACTACGTATGGATACCATCAACACACCTACACTTGGTGGTATTATATAGATACGTTCATTTCATTTCCTTTTCTACTATAATTGTTTCCTTTCCTTTTTACATTTCTTCACACAATGAATAGCTGAGGGGTTGTTTGGGATCAGTATCCAAAACTATGAAAATCAAAATTAATAACAGAAATAAAAAAATAATAACGAAAATAAGAAACAATTCATGAAATGAGTTGCTTTTTTAAAGGGAATCTTGAATGTTGTAAACTGAAAATCATTGTTTCTGATTTTTTGTTTTTTGTTTTTGTTTAATCCATTTAAAAAATAAAAATCAATATTAAATATTTATATTTCATCAATAATTGAAACGAAAATAAAAATTAGAAATAACAACAATATCAAACCGACCTGAATTTAATCGTACGTATTTTCAATTCGGCATGACGCTTGGGTAAATACGACTCACTCAATCGAAACACAAGCGCAAATTCAACTCTTGTTCGGACTAAATCCTCATGACATTATATCACATCAAAATTTGCCTACTTTTACCCTCCTCTCCGCCAATAAAATTATATCACAATTTCAACGACACATTAGAAATTGTGATGCAACGCGTTCAATCTTAATTTTCAATAGAAAGTTAAAAACCAAATAAAGAAATGCCACCTCACTAGAATCCAACCTGAAATTCAATGTTCTTTATGTAAATGAAATCAATATCAAACCCAACCTAACCTATAAGACTTCAATTTTGGCCATTAAAAGCTCTTGGAAAAATCCTAATTTTTGTGGTGTCCCTTGTTATCCTCCTTTCCCTTTCTATCTTCCTGCATTCTTTACTTCCAGTGGACATATGCGTATGCATGCATAACAATGTAAACACCTTTTGTTTTTTTTCATTTTACTCTCAATGCTCATTTCCCTTCCATTTCATTTCTTTCCCTTCAAAATTTTTTCTCCTCATTCTTTCTTCCCATCTCTTCTCTCACATAATTTTATAGTAGATCGATCTTTCACTATAGCTTATATGATGACCCTTGATCTTCAAGATCATCCCTCCTCCCTTCTTCCAAACATAGACACCGCTTTGGGCAGTGACACCAGCGGCGTCCTTCCTACATCCATTACTCTCGACCTCTTCGACACCAAAGTCGTCCTTAACGAACCTCCCCAGCATTTTTTGCATGTCGAGGTACTTTTGTCAATATGAAGTTACTAGATTATGCGATTATGCTATATGCGTATATTATTGTTCAATCTGTCCAAGGAAATTGTAACTTTAAACCATTATCTGATTGTCACACATACATTACAACTTTTCCTTAATGTACACAGGAAGGCGGAGAGGAGAGTGAGGAACCCGTTGGGAGGAGTGAAAAGGACTCAAACTCGAAGCTCAACCTAAACCTGAACCTGTCACCGCCTCGAAAGGCGAGGAACTCGATCCGATCAGCATCATTGTCGCCTCCAAGCTCATGTTTGACATGCGAAGAAGATATCGAGACAAGGGACGAGAACAACCCTGAGGCGACTTCCATGATCCTAGTAGGATGTCCGAGGTGCTTGATGTATGTTATGTTGTCCGAGAAAGACGCTAAGTGTCCTAAATGCAAGAGTACGGTGTTAGTCGACTTCTTGCACGACACTAGCTATAGTGTCTCATCCAAGACCGAAGTTAAGACCTAAAAACTTATGTAATGGATGCACATACCTAAGTTCAGCACAGCTTTGCAGCCTAGTACTTGTATTCACCTTGCGAAGTTCCTATAATATCTTTTTTCAATAAACTTTACTTTAGAATCCAGATTTTTGGATTGAATGATGAAACAAAGGCTACAAGTACGCAACTATTTTTTCATTCTTACAATTTGATTTCTCCACGTACATTTCTTGTCATTTCAAAATCTGATGTGGTCAATAGATAACTAACCAATTAAGTTTAGATCGTGAGAGGTCAATAAATTGATAAGTCCATCATAAACGCAGGAGTGAGGCAGTTGAGAATAATTGAATAGAAATTAGTAACACCGTTTAACTGATAGCTACAAATTGAATTTCAACCACTCCAACCTCTCTTTTGTACTCTTTTTCTGTTTTTTTTTTGGCAATTTAGAATGGCTTACCATAACTCAAGCAAGGTCGATTTAATGATAAACTCTCATTTCTCATAATCATGTTATTAGGGATAAACACCCCTGAGACCATATGAAAACAATCTCTCTGTTATGAAAATATAATCACCTCGAAACAAAGAACAAGGCATTAATCAACGGGTGCGAAACCAGCCAGAAGAATACGAAGTGGTCACTGCCTCACTGATAAACAACTGCCTCACTGATAAACAACTATCATTTCGCATCCGTTAATTAAAAAACCAGCCAGAAGAATACTAAGTAGTCACACCCACATAAACGTTACCACACATGACCAAAATTTCTCCTCATACTTATACCATAACGCAGTTCATAACTTCATATCCCCTTGTATCATACTTGGTAACAAAGAACATCAGTTCTCACCCACGTCAGACATTTCAACAAAATGGTGGGAAGTTGATACCTATATTCACACGCCTTTTAACATCAAGTTCACGTAAGCGACACGGCACCACATATAACACCATTCACGGCGATGGAAGTACAATAGATAGATGAAGAGGTTTACCTGTCTAAACCTGGACCTCAATATAGAACCCGCAACTCGAGTACAGTGAATAAACGTCTCTGGTTAAGATAAGAAAGATGGAATTCCGGCAGCCTCAAAGCTGGTCTTGAGTTAATTGTCCCCATCCACTGCTACTTCTAATGTATTTATCGACAATACCGAACTCTTTGTTCTGAGAAACTCTTCTGGCATAGTTTTCGACAGATATAGGGCCTTTCTTCAGCTTCCTGTAATAAACAATCTCCCGTGGCCACAACCGGCAAGCACCAAAGTAATCCCTCGCCGTTGCAGGCGGTTCGCTTTCTTCAGGATACTTTAACCCATAATGTTGCAGAACTCGAAGCAACTCCTCTGGGGAGAAGTCCAGATTTCGAACACAAGATGCTGATGTCGCTTCAGATTCAGACCTCCCATTTGTTTCTGAGATTTTATCCATTGCTAATGGAGGCAAAGAGGGGGTTTTGATTTCCGATGAAACTGTGGATGCAACATGGTTTATATCACCATTTCCCACTTCATTGTTTCTCAAACCAGCATTATCTGTACAAGCATTTGGCAAAAAACGGATTGAAGGAAAATTGCTGAATTGTTGCTTCTCATGGATCATCGTCTCCTTGGGAAAAAGGCACTCATTTTCTGAAACAGGGGAAGATATATGCTTTATTTCAGATGATGCCCCAAGGATAGCATGATTTGTCACACTGTTCCCTGTTTCATCAACTCTGATGCCACCTTCATCCATGGCTTCATCCAACATGGGACTGACCGAAGGAATCCCGTTGACATCCTGCTTATCTGGGTTCAATGTTTCCTGGGGAACTGGACTTTTGGCAGTACCGAGTGAACCAGCTGTATCCACTTCCGCCTTGTTTGGCGGAGAAGGCAAAGGCCGTCCAAGAGATACAGACAACGACAAAAAAGTATGAGAGCTCGAGCTAGACTTGGATCTTGAGTTTACACTTACTGATCTTGACCTTCGTGACTTGTGCTTTGGCCTGGAGCTAGACAACGATGATTGTGATACAGGAGACAATGACCTTGATCTGGAATGGGAACCAGAACCAGCTACGGAATCTGATGATCTAGAAGCAGAGCACGACCGACCTGCTCTGCGCACACAATACAGAGACTTTCTTGCCTTCTTACTATGATTTCCACCGGAAGTATCCCATTCCCTTTCCAGACGCCGCTTTCCTCCAGACCCCTTCCTCTTGTCTCTATGCAGTTCCTTTTTTATTGTAGAATTTCTGCTGCTCAGCCTTTCACGTTTTCCTGAAACGGAGGCTCTCTTGTTGGCTTCCCGTTGTATATCTGATGCAGAATGCGTCTTTGATGAAAGCCTGGGCCGGGGTCTGGAAACTCGCACGCCCAGCTCATCTCCGTCTTTGTCAGAATTGCGCTCATCGTCACCTTGATGCTTTGCACGACATGATTTCCTCCTCCTAGGAGAATGTTTCAGTTGATGGTCCCTAGCCACATCATCTAGTTGCTCCATCTCAGTCCTGTCAACAGAAGCTTCGTTTCTATAATGGTCGGAGTGTGGTGTTTGCTCGTTTTCATTTTCACCTCTTATTTCATGTCCAAGGTCAGGTTCATATCGGTCAAACGTGCCTCCATTCTCCCTCTGCGTCTCATTTGAAAAAGTATCAACAAGTTCACCCCACCTATTGCCATCCACCTCCTGGTTTGGGTTCAGGCTACCATTTATGTCACGTACCTCATCACCTTGATCATGGTGCCCTTCATGATTTTGTTTGAAGCTCTCGTGTTCATCATGCATGTCAGATGACTTCAGCCTCACTGCATCACTATCTGGTTCTGGATAACTCATTCTAGAATTCTGACGACCATCTGAACCACGTCTCCGATACTCTAAATCATCCACTCTGTTAAAGTTCCTTCTGCGATGCATCTCAAACGGTCTGCCCCCTCTTGCAAATCTTTGGGAAGTCTTAGGCTGCTGGTTTGACCAGAAAAGAGATATTGGTGCACCAAATACCCTTCTCCCCTTTAGCGCTCTCAAAGCCTTCTCAGCATTGGGTCGAAAGTCATACACAGCAAATGCATATCCATCATGTAGTCGCACAATGCACCGGCCAAACCTTATGAAAACTCTTTCAATGTCATCTCTGTGAATGCCAGGAGGTAAATTGCCAATATACAAAGACATCTGCAAGATAAGTTTAAAATAATGTTAAAACCGACAATCCACTTTCAATTATTATACACTCAAGAAGTCATTTTTACCGTTGAACCTAAACAAAGGCAAAATATAGTCCATGCACCCCTCACCAGAATTGAAATAAGCAATTCTTATCCAAAATCAATTCACACATATTCTTCGACTTACCTCCGGGCTCGAAGGAAAAAAAAAGCGCATCAGAAATAAAGGTTAGGCAAACAATACGGCAAAACTGAACTAAAATCATGTAAGGTCTCCTTCAGCCCGTACTCTTCTTACCCTTTTCCTTCTTTACATGATCAATAGAAACCAGTTTCTATTAAAAAAAAATGACATATGCAAACCAGGAAGCCCCGCCAATTACAATAGCGTGAGATGGTTCTGGCATCAACAAACTAAAACCTCAATATGCATCAGAATTTTGAACTCGAAATTTGTGAGAGTCAATATATACTCAGTGTACAATGCTGCTCTTGAAAAAATCATACAGTTCCTCTCTTTCCAAGTATAATATTGGCTCTCTGAAGCACTTATAAGCTGTAAAATTAGTTAGTCGTCACCACAAGACATGTTTGATTCTTTGCAAAAATCACTGCTTCACTGGAAATGTTGATCAACCAGTTCGAGTTTTCATGATAGAAAAGGCCACACATTTTATAACTTAACACGTCACTACAATGAACAATCCACTGGCTAACCCGTATGGCAATACCAAGTGCCACATACATAAGTATAAATGGATAGTAAGATTCGAACTCGTGACCTCTAACCACACCCGCACTTGAAGAGTAGACGATACACTGCCCAATCTACATGACTACATTAAGTGCCAAACACCATGGGATAGCAGGACCATTGTCACATCTGCTCTCATTATCACATATCATGTCGTAATACCACAAATCACAAAACCCTAAATTGTCACATTTGCGCTCATATCATGTCAAGAAATCGCAAATCACAAAACCCTCAACCTTGTCATGCAAGACCCACAAATCACAGCATTACTTGAATCTCACCACATGACAAAGCAATTCAAAGAATAACAAAATCACATTGGAAAATCAACCGACGCAAATCACACCTCAAAGTCACTCTTCCAAATGATACCAACATGCATATATATCCTCAAAAAACAAAATGAAATCGAATCCTAATTGAATTAGGGAAATAAAAGGAAGCTAAAACGAGTCGCAAAAATTAAAGAGAGAAAATACCCTGAAGAGAAAAATGGATGCCGGCGGGTATGTGAATCGGCGAGTTGCTAATTGATTTGGTGGGATTGGGATTTTGCGGGGTGGATCGAGGCGGCGGAACCCTAGAAAAATTTTGGGCAGTGAAGTTTCAGGTTGTCGGGGGTCATGCTATGTGTGGGTCAAGGAGCGCGGAGAGAGAGCAAATTGCAGTCGCATTTGGTGTGGCCAATGATAAACTATGGTTTATGGGTAACGTTATGAATTATCATTACCAAAAAAAGAAAAAACTTCCTTTATCATCCAACAAGTTTGATTGTGCGCATTTTTTTTTTATAGCTGTAAATTTTAATCCGTATGATGAGATGATTAAATAATTATTATTTTAAATTTCTTATGTAAGATAATTTATATCAAGATCTTCAAAAAAAGATTAAGTCGAACACCACTACACCAATCCAAGTTGGTTAATACTATAATAGTTCTTAATCTCACATAAATTATGAAAAATTTACGGGACATGATATTAAAAAAAACTCATTAACTTGTAGTTTTTTTTTCATTTCGCCCTTGTGAGTGGTTTGAATGGTGAGAGGGTGTGGGAAAAAAATAAGAGAAATAAAAATAAAATTGTGAGTGAATAATGAAAGATAAAATAATGATAGTGGAGATGATAGGATAAAAAATATGGATATTTTAAACTTTTTACTATACAAAAATTATCAAAAATAAAAGCATTGCAATTTATATAGGACGATCGTATTTAATAAGGAAAAATGGGATTGCAGTGGCGCCAGTTCTCACAGGTTTAAATTCAACCTGTCATTTTTCAAAAAGTTCAAAATTACTACAGCGTATAGGCTGAAGTTACTACAATTACACTTTTTTCATTTAATAATGTGCCATAGTTTATATGAGATAAAGGGAGTATGTAACGCTACGAATTTTCATTACTTATTAACGATACATATAACGTCACTGTTACTGAGCTCAACGCCTCACTTAAACAAAAACTATATATCCTATTTTACTCATAAGCATTAAACTAAGTTCACTTATATATCATTAGTGTAGAAGTTTTTGATGCACTAAAATCATAACTCAGAATATCGCATTCGCAGCAGAATTTACATCTTTTTCTAAGATCAGAACACTTTTCACACATAAGTTACATATGGCATCAGATTTTAGATCACACTTCTCCTCCAAGTCTTGCTCCTGTAACAAAAAGAGGAGAAAAGACACAGAAAAATAATTTTCATGAGCTATAGGAACTCAATAACGTGTCAGTCCCCTTATCAGGGGTCACATGAGAGAAGAAGATAAGAAAAAAAGAAGAAAAAAATGACCACTTCGGTCCTTTGTTTCAAACCTATGGAACTATCATGTCAATCCGACATTCACAATTATCATCTCAAAAACACAGTGAAGATAGACAATAGATACTCTCAGTTTTATAATTGTTTTTTTGACGAGACTTATTCAATTTCAACTTATCAAGCTTTATTCAGCTTTAATAAAAGGGACATCCGCGAAAGAAGATCAGCCTAATCGGATCCCAGAGTCTCCTGTAGCGAGTTTCCTTCATACCAAAATGACCTCACAAGATTGATGAAAGAATGTCACCACCAAATCACTATATAACACACGCGATAGACACAACGCTCTTTGTGTTTTATATCACGGAGTTATCCTATCAATTATGGAATTACACTCCTTTCACTTACTCATATTCTTTATACCAACAATCAAAGCATAACACAAACACACACATCATCTTATCACGGCACACAACAGTTATAGTCAGCATTTTATGCCAGCCACATTTAATGACTACGTCCACAGATTCCAATGCATATTATTATACTCGCGGTACAATAACACGCATCGTCACACATAATAAATCTAAACGTTATCTTTTTACACCGCTTTCCACACACACGTGCTCGAATTTTTCTTTATGTGTCAACGAGCAGCGTCTCCAGCTTCATAACATATTAGGATTCACATATTAATACATTCCCTTGTGAATATTTGTTCACGTTATGAAGTTAAACATATTTTTTCGTACTTCATGAAAAATCGTCATATTAGTATTATGAGATAATGTTGAGATTTATACAAGTCTTTGATACATATTTTAATTGTCCATGATGCTGATTGTATATATTGAATATCATTAGAGGTATTTATAAATATTTAGAGTTGTTTTGAGGTCAAAATGATCATTCTTGGTCCAAAAGGTTCAGAGGTGGCATCCCAAGCTCTGGGACGGACTTCCTGACCCTTGAAACGGGCATCTCGGCCTCTGGAAGGGACGTCCCGGTTGCTGAAATGGGTGTTTCGACCTATGGAATGAACATCCCGGCCTGTGAAACGAGTTTTTCGGTTTCTGGAACATGTGTCCCAGATTATGTTCAACATGACCTTTGAATGTATTTGAACCTATAATTTCTTGTATACAACACCAAAAATTATTCAGTAAAATTCTACATAAACTATACTTCATAATCTTTTTAGTTTTCATCTTAAAACCTTACCAATAATAGCAGTTAATTAGGTTAAGTTTATAATTTTTTTTAGTTCAAACAGTTTAACCTTACTTTACTAATTAATTAATAACTCTCTACATTCAATTTCAAATAATTATTTATAAACTGCTCTAAGAACTAAACTTTCATACATTTCCAGTAATACAAGGCTTGTCTTATAAAGCCTATTATATAATTACATATCAAGCCACAAAGTCATCCTTATAACCAGTTTTTTATAGATTGATATATCCGCACGTTTTGATTTATATCTTAAAATTCACAACTCCGAATTATGATTTATTAACTTCATTATAAATTAGATATGTGAAAATTCAACATATATTAATATCAAAATTTATCAAAGAGTGTATAATTTTCACGAAATTTTTAATCAAGATGATCATCTTCTCTTAATAACGGTGAAGGATTCTCATCGTACTCGTCTTATCACCTAGCTATTCCTATTCTCCTCAAACTTCTCCTTCTTTTCTTCTCTTGCTTAACTCTAATCTTACATGGTAAGCTGTGTTTTTTTTTTTTTTTTTGCAAGGAATTTTAAGGAGAAGAGAAATTGTATTTATAAAAAATTAAATCAATTAAAATAGTTTAAGTGGATAATTAGTGGAAATTTATTGGATAATTAATTTAGGTGAAGTAGAAATTAACATAAAAGAAAATAAGTTACAAAATTAGATTTAGGTCATTTTCGTAAAGATATGGTATTTTCATATTAACATCGTAGTTTTTCGTATTTTCGTATTAGGGTTACATTTCATTCATATTTTTCTTTCTTTCCTTTCTATATCATCAAACAAGCCTTTTAATTCCGTAAAATAAATTATAATATACGATAATTTATTATTCACGTTAATTATCGTGAAATTAAATTTTACAGAATTTTTTTGGATCCTTATCTTATTTTTATCATGATTTTAACAAATGAATTTTATAACCCTATTGTATAAATTATGACGTTCAGTAATATATTATTTTTATTTTTATTTGAAAAATTGAATTATCTTAAATGTTTTGGGTTTTTACAGAGTACTCCCTCCGACCCAAAATTAATGAGTGCAAAATGAATGAAAAGTTCAGCAATAAAATTATTCATGTTATCAATCGCTTGTATAATAGTTAACCATCGTTTTACGTAAAATTATCATGAAACACTAAAAATAGTTTATGTTATATATTTTAAACCTAAGTCAGTGACATAAATTTCTACGTGGTAAGACGAATAACCAAACTTTTTAAAATACTTGTTACTAAATAATAATACTTTCTCTGTACCATATTAGTTACAACCTTCTGACCCAACATGGATATTTATATGTGTGTTGAATTTATGAAGGATTTGATAAAGAAAAAATATTTTTTAGTGATAATAAGATTTGTTCTAACAGTTTTGAGAGAAAATAATGAAATAATATAACGGTGAAGTAGGGCTACTATGACTGCTGCGGCCAATTCCAAAACGGCGTCGTTCCACTAAAAAAAATAAATGAAATTTCAGAATAGGACAATTGTGCAAAGAAAACGTTGACATCAGGAGATCAACGACAATGCTCGTCCCGAAGAAATAGCTCCGACATCTTATTTGAGGAAGATCAAGCAAATTGACGAGATCTTATGTATAAGGTTTTCGTTCTCGTACTCAATCCTCAACTGTTATCTTTTCAGATTTTATTGCGATTCGAATTAGGGTTTCTAATTGAATAAATAAATAGCTTCGACATCTGATTTGAGGAACATCAATCAAATCGACGAGATCTTGTATATAAGGTTTTCGATCTCGTACTCAATCCCCGACTATTTTTCTTTCAGATTTTGTTGCGATTCAAATTAGGATTTCTAATTGAAACCTCAAGTTTTTGAATCTAATTGGTTATGAGTCTGATTGCTATCCTCAAATGAATGTGATGTTATTCCTCAATCTAATTGATGTTCTGAAAATTTGAAATATCTTTTCTGGAATTCCTTTTGTTTTTGTTTTTTTTGTTTTTAGTCAAACAACGCCGTTTTGGAATTGGCTGCAGTAGGAGAGCAGCAGTCACAGCAGCCCCACTTTGCCGACAATATAATAGTCGTTAATGATTATTTTGATACTTTTTATGTAAAAGATTTATATAAAAAAATGATAAGATTATAATTAAAATAAGATAATCTAAAATCTAATACTCTCTCCATCCCATAAAAAATGTAACATTTTCTTTTCTTTTTCTTTTTTGATGTCCGACAAAAAATGCACATTTCTTTATTTAGAAATTTTTTTCTTCAAAAATACCAAAGCATCCATATTTTTTATTTTATATCACATTAAGTCATCCACTATCATTTCTCTTTTTATTCTGTTTTCTCCCTTCTTCTTCTCACACAACCAAAAGTATAGAAAATTTTTTACATAAAAATTCAGCACACACATAAATTCTCGTACAAGTCAATCCGTTGTATTTGTTATGGGACGAAGGGAGTAAAAAAAATATTATACTCTCTCCGTCCCAATTCAGATGCAATCATTTAATCCAACACGAGATTTATATGTGTGTTGAATTTTTTTAAATTTTGATGAGAAAAGAATAGTAGGATTTATTATACCAGTTATGAAAGAAAATAATTTGTATATTATAGCTGATTGTTTTGATTTTTTATGTAACAAGATTACTAAAATTGAAAATATTACAAATAAATTGAAATAACCTAATAAAAAAATATTACATATATATTGAAACGAAAGGAGTATATAAATTAGAACAGACAGAGAATTAAATTGATGCAACTTGGTTTTTTTTTTCGAAACCAGGGTAGTAATAAAAAGAAAAAATTATTGAAATACCTTTTTGTAAAAAAAAAATTATCGATAAATATCACCTCTATTTTTTTTGCACGGAAGTATCCAATATCTTTTTTATTTAAATTCAATCTGTACTTTCCTGATTTTCAACGTCTCTCTTTTCTTTTCTTTTCTTTTCTTTTCTTTTCTTTTATCACAAAATCTTGCTTGTATGTGTGCTTTCCTGATCTGCAATCTTTCCCGTCCTTTTTTTAAAATCATATATGATTTGATTCTTCAATCGTACACAGAATCAGTTTCCTTTTTGAATCTATTCCTTGTCGTCGTCGTGAAGAACGGCCGAAGAAAGAGGAGGAACATGAACGTTCAGTTCGGCATAGTCGTTGTCGTGAGCTCGTCATCGTCGTCAATTCGTCGTAATCGTCGTTGTCATGATCGTTGTGAGTTCGTTGTTGTCGTCATCAGTTCGTCGTCGTCGTCGTCGTCGTCGTCATGAGTTCGTTGTCGTCGTGAGTTTGCGGTTATCGTCGCCATTATTTCATCGTCATCGTGACTTCATCGTCAGCTCGTCATCGTTGTTGTCGTCGTCGTTTTTGTTGTCACTTCGGCTAAAGTTGACGACATTGATGAGGTACTGATGTACCGTACGTGATTCCATGGTTGTAGTACGTGAGCGAGGTCGACGATGGTTTACGGTTAGGTCGTAGATGTGGATTTGAAATTGATTTTTTTTTTTAAGGATAGTCAATATTTTATATAATTAATAATAATTTTATTAGAAAAATAAATATAAGATATAAATCTTACAACATAAAAATTGTATGAATAAACATTAATGAATAACTATTAAAAAAAAGATAAGGTACTAGTATTCTATTAATTTCATATAAAGATAAGAATTCTCCCTCATAAAAATCAACGTCGTATCGACTTTCTCATATTATTCGTCCCGTCGTTTCCCGAAGGCCATCCATCATTTTCCAAAACCCTCCCTCGTCATCTCATCGTTCACGATCATTATCACCACCCTCGCTTTACCCTCACTTGAATTCGCACAAGCACACCACAGATGACGCTTGGCTCTGGCGGATCCAGTGTAGTCGGTACTCAATCACAAACCCTAATAATCCATATTCCTCTCTTCTAAATCTCATTTCCAAAATCCTCGAATTCAATCCCATTTTGACCTTTTCTTTTTCCATCAGTTTTTATGCGAATCGTATCCTGTGTGTCGCGATTCTCGAATTGTATTAGATGAGAATAATTGTTTGTGTGTTTGGCCCAAAGCGTAACGGAGCTTGTGCTCCTTTGTTGAACTTGAGTTTAGGGTTTTTGCTTGACTGTACTATACCATACTAACTACAAAGCATCATGTTTGGGGGGTTCTGTGCTTTTTGGTTAGCGGCGAGTTCGCGTTGAGGGAATCGTCTTACGGTGTCTCGTCGAGGATTGATGAGTGATTGTGTGTTTTTGTTGTTTTGATTTGGAGATCATGTTCAGCTTTTTTGCCAATTGAGTCGATTATAGCTAGCCTGTTGGAATGTTGTGAATTTGTGATGGTTTAACTGGTCAGTTTGTATGTTGCTATTTGGTCTATTTTTGGGGGTAGTCAATGAGGATTCGGCATCATGGGCCTTTTGAGATTGCGTGATAACCTAACCGATTAACCATACATCTTATTCGCGTCATTCATTTGATATTATAAATTCCTTTCATGAAACCTGTTCTCATGTGATGTGGTGTCACTCTTTTTGTATGCTGATTTTAGCTTATGTTGTTTAAGCTCATTGTGCTCGGATTTTGCATTGCTTCCTCTCCAAGGTTAATTTGTATTTGGCTAACCTTTTTTTTTTTTTTTTTTTTTTTTTGGGGGACTAATCCGTGCTTTCATTCTATTAATCAAAACACGGAAACAAAATCCTTACATCATCTCCCTAACTCAATATCAAAACTATAAAACAGGAAAACTATACCCCTACACAATCAGTGCCATTTATATCTATGAAAAAATAATTCTCTGCTGCTAATATCTTTCTCTTTATCAGCTCGGCTCCTTGCGTGCACCATTGGAAAATTCTTTGGTTCCTCTCATATCAGATTTCATAGAAGAAAGCAGCCATCAAGCATCTCCTTCTAGCCAACATACTCTTCCCCCTCATGACCTTGCTATACCATCTTTTCCAGCTATCAACATCAAGGCATGCACATCGGAGCTTGAGACACTGCAAAACATCATCCCTGATCTCCTTCAACACAGAGCATTTCAAGAACAGGCGTGCAATAGTTTTAGCTTCTCCTCTGCAAAATTCGCTTGAGTCATCAACAATAAGGCCCATACCATATAACCAGCTCTTGGTTCTGAGCTTGCCTAGCAGTGCCAACCAAGTTATAAAGGAATGTCGAGGAAGGGCATCATTTGACCAGCCAAATTTCCATACGGCATCCCTTGGTCCTTAGCTCAGCATTCTATCATATAGTTTTATGACACCCTCAGACTGAGCCATCCCATACAAATAAACTTCATCATAAATTCTTTTGAACCCCTTCCAGATCCAAGAGTCTTGTTGCTTAACATTGCACTGCTCCAGATTACCCCCATTTAAATAGACATCATTCATCCATTTAATCCAGTCTGTCTTTCTTCACCTCAATAGCCCATATATGTTTATACAGCATGACTTTATTCCAGATTAGGATATTTTTCAGCCCAAGACCTCCATTACTCCTAGGCTGACATATATGTTCCCATGAAACCAAAGCTCTACTTGAACCTACTGTCAAGCCAGTCCAGAGATATACTCGACATAATCTCTCAATTTCCTCCACAACTGAGACTGGAAAGGGAAAGATGTGAGACCAGTATACTTGCAAGGACTGCAACACCGAAGCTATCAACTGGGCTCTTCCAGCATATGAAAGTATTCTAGCCTCCCAAGACATGATCCTTTGCAAGATTTTGTCTATTAATGGTTTATATTGCTTGACCTGGAGCCTTTTAGCTGTCAATGGAACACCCAAGTACTTGATTGGCCAGCATCCCACTTCAAATCCCAGAATACCGGCTAATTCCTCCTTTATTCCCTGAGAGATAACCCCCTCCAAACAAAGCAGGTTTAGCTTCATTCATCACCAAACCTGAAGCATTCTTTAATTGCAGTCAACTTCAATAACATCTTTCCCCACAATATTCCATGCTCTTCGAAAAAATGCAGAGGTAAAGCCATCAGGACCTGGAGCCTTATGTTCATCTATATTGAAAGCTGCCAGCTTAACTTCATAGAGAAAGGTGCTAAGAGCCGCTCACTCATACTGTCAGTTATAATATGGCCCTTCCGAAATACTTCTTGTCTCAACTTTTCAGCGCATGCCACATCTGTCCCCAGCTGCTTCTCATAGAATTTGAGAATTTCATGTTGTATTTCAGCCAGACTTTCAGCCTTTGACCCATCATCCCTCACAATGCACCTTATTCGACTCCTCCTTCAGTTCTTCTTCTGGCTTTCATAAGGGCATGAAATATTTTGAGAATTTCATGTTGTATTTCAGCCAGACTTGCAGCCCATCATCCCTCACATTGCAGCTTGTTCGACGACTCCTTCTTCTGGCTTTCATAAGGGCATGAAAATATTTTGTGTTCCTATCAACATTCTTGAACCATTCGTCCTTCACTCTCTGTCTCATATATTCAGTTTCAGCTGCAGCCAACACCTTCACCTCATCACAGCATCTCTTCATCTCCCATCTCAACTCTTCTGAAAAGCCATTTCTCAACCTTTCCTGACACACATGAAGATTAATTCTAGCCTCTTGCGACCTGCGGAAAATGTCAGATGTAGAACCCTTATGTAGTTGCCTCAAAGCTGGTTTCATGCCCTTAAGTTTTTGCATCAACTGATACATACAACATCCATCAATATGGACATTCCATTGATCACGAACCAGTCAATGAAAACCCTCCTCTCTAGTCCACATGTCAGATGTATTTGGCTAACCTGCTCTGAATTTATTTAGTGAAAACATGTGTAGATTGTTACAAACTTCTATTTGCCCGTGTTGCTCAAACAGCACAAATGTCCGAAGTCTGAATCCTAGGATATGTAAGCTGGACCGAGGATATGAAAGTTGTAGTTTGCTACAGCTTTTAGTGATGGAATAATGGTTCAGTCCAATACTATGGTTTATCCTTGCACCTTACTAGTAGGTTTTTGGATCAAACATAGACGAGGATTTTGGTTCCTCCATGATCATCGATAAGTTTGTGCTATTTTTAATAGTTTTATGAGTTTTTTCTTCATTTGGCTGGCGATATTCTAGTTTGCTGTGAATACCCGTTCTGAAGCTTAGAACTTCGCAGTTCCTAGGAACTTCAGATTGTTGGAGGAACTTGAGCGTGGGGAGAAAGGGATTGGAGATGGGTCTGTCAGCTATGGGATGGATGATGGTGATGATATCTACATGCGTTCGTGGACAGGCACTATTATAGGCCCTCATAATGTAAGTTTTGACGTTGTCATTTTAGATATCCCTTCCATCCCCACCGCCTAAAAAACCACTGTTGTTCCCATGTCATGCTTTAATTAACATGAAATTTAATTTAATTTTTTAAATTTTTTTTCTCATAGTAAAAGCATTGATAAAACTTATGTTTATGGGTAGTTATATTTGCAATAGCACCATATTGAATGAAATAACTAATACATTTTCTGTTTAGACTGTACATGAAGGCCGCATTTATCAGTTGAAGCTGTTCTGTGACAAGGATTACCCCGAGAAACCACCTAGTGTCCGCTTTCATTCCAGAGTTAACATGACGTGTGTTAGTCATGAAACAGGAGTGGTATATTTCCCTTCTCAGTATTACTCTCGCAGTTATTTTTATTGTGTTTGTGTTTCTGATTCTTTTTATTATTTTTTTAATTCTGACGTAAGTTTGCAGATGTGATCCTTTTTGCTGATTTTCCATGTCTGGGTGTGTTTTTGATGACTTCTGTATTTGGTGTGATGGTTTCTTACATATCCTCTGTTTCATGTTGAAACTTTCATCTTTGGGTTCTTCATCTTCCTATGATCTGCTGTTTTTTACTTATGGTAGCATTGAACCTATCAAACCAGACTTCCCGTGCTCAATTGTGCCAATTTCTTGCGTTTCTAGTGTTCTTGCGAGTAGTATTTAGTGAATATTATCGTTTGGCAGCTCCCCCATTTTTGTTTTCGCGGTGTGGTTGACTCATTTCTCATTCTGTTCTTTTCTCTATTTTTTTTTCGTACTTTTTGTATGACCATATTAAATAGAAAGACCGTCTTCCCCACTAAACAAAAGCAAAGGTGTGATGTGTGGTGATTTTCAGGTTGATCCCAAGAAATTTGGGCTTCTAGCAAACTGGCAGCGGGAGTACACGATGGAAGATATACTAACCCAGCTGAAAAAGGAGATGGCAGCCCCATACAACAGAAAGCTTGTCCAGCCGCCCGACGGTACCTACTTCTAGTATTCCAGGATCACACAATTCAGCCATGGACATTATTGCATGGTTTTATGCAATATATTGCTTGTAACTTTTGACGACTTTTGTGAGTTATAACGTGTAGAGGGAAACAATTCCCTAGAAGGAAATACTGGTTTTCATCATTATTTCAGTGTGTTTTTCATTGATCAATTGCTTTCGTTATTTATGAGTATTTTCATTCAGTACAACTTGATTATGATTTAGATCCTTGGATTGGAGATGAAGGTTGTTGCAGGTTTTTTTCATATTGTGTAGATGACAGTTTCAAAAAATACAAGTGATGTGCTCAGTTTCGCTCTTGTTAGTACTAGCATGTTCTTTGCTATTAGGTTTCATCTAGTCGAAGTCGGCTACAGCTGTATGTGTTTGGTCTCCGACATCTCTTGATCTGAGGGCTCTGCAGTTCATGATTGGGATGCTCTAAAGTTCTAATGCTTGCACGGGATAAACCATGAAAACTTCAGTGGGGCAAGAAGAGAATCAGTTTGCGTCTAGCAGAATGAGTGAGATAGAGGTCCGTGCATTGTCCAGTGTAGCATTAGTAACTAGTTGATGTACATACAGGGCAGATTTGCATTTCGATGTGGCTGTTAGACTGGTTGTCTGTGGCGAAACATTGATCATCTGACAGCACAGGTAGTTGAAAGCCATCAACCTCTTGGGGCCGTTCTAATATTACCCAGTATGGTAGTGGTGATTGTGCTGAATCTGGAGTTGAGATCGTTGTTGTTCGAGCAGACACCATCCAGCTGAGGCGAATCAATCTTGTTGGTCTCACTCTAGAGAGAGACAAAAAAAAAAAAAAAACACGCTTTGATCCATGACCTCGTGATGTAACAAGATGTGCCTGCAAGGGGAAGCGGTTGTCCCCAGGATATTTTTGGAGTCCTCGACATTCGTAGTTCTTCATAAAGCATTGAAATTACAACATAGAAGTCTCATAATTTTGTGTCTTGTATCGATCTGAATACTAATTTATTTGACTTTGTTTTAATAGGATCAGAATCCATATAAATATATAATGCTATCTATAAAGTACCGATACATCCTCGGAGGCGATGTCTGCGTGTCCGATATGTGCCGGTGTTCGACATGTGAGGGACACGCCTCCGACACGTATCTAAGACAAGGGACGTCGAGTTGTAAATTTTCCTGGGGGCACGTGAGGGACACTTTGGTGACACTCAACGGACACGACGAAAGAGCGGAGGGAGTTTAAATTGTTATAAATAAAAAATAAGTAAGATAATAAAATTTAGCATTTGTTATTAACATATCGTTTTTACCCGGACAAGTTAAAAATTCTATATATTTGAGTTTGTTTTGTAATATTTTATGTTGAACGCTATTATACAAAAGTTATGTTATTTTTTATAACATATAGGTAATATATTTTTAAGCTATATTTAACTGATAATATATAGATAACATGTTCTTTTCTAATATATAGGTATCATGTTTACTAAGTTATAATTAAGTTTCTAGGGACACTCCACAGACACTTCGGGACACGACGAATGAACAGAGAGTTTAAAATGTTTTAAATAAAGAATAAGCAAGATAATAAAACATAGAATATGTAATAAATAACTTAAAAATTCTAATTATTTTACTCACGATAGTTTCACATCGTTTTTTTAACTTCTCGAAATAATTTTAATGTATTGATATTTCATAATATTTTATGTTGGACGTTACGATACCAAAGATATATTATTTTTCATAACATATAAGTAACATGTTATTTAAGTTATATTTAACTTTTATATATATCTGTTGTCATATCTATATACTTGATTTTCAAAAAATATTGTATTCACGTGTCGCATAGTACCCATATCGAATATGCATACTCGTATCAACGCAACATAGGTGACTGACGTCCAGGAGGCGATACACGAGTAATGCTTCATCCAGGCATACCTTATGGGACGCATACCTGTCGATCTCCTCCGTCGTACCATATACTTTGGTTCTAATGAGCAACCAACCACCTATTCTCCACGGTAGTCTGTACCTTTTTCAAGATTTCTACTTGTAATCATTATCATTGGGTACAACGAACTTATAAGCTTATTTTTCTCTTGATGGCAACAAAAATAGCATCGTATGGTTTTTTCAAGATAT
Organism: Drosera spatulata; assembly: GCA_035668315.1. Classification (NCBI taxonomy): domain Eukaryota; kingdom Viridiplantae; phylum Streptophyta; class Magnoliopsida; order Caryophyllales; family Droseraceae; genus Drosera; species Drosera spatulata. The sequence goes on along the minus strand of JAOVYX010015553.1, from coordinate 2,839 downwards.
CATGCGGAGCATATACATGTTTGGTTTGTTCCCTCCTATACAGGGCCTCTGAATCATGTTGAGGATAATGTGTTAAGGTGGACTTTCTCTGTTATGTATGTCTTTTTTATATCTAACTTTGGAGAAAAGTGTTTGCTCGCAAATATGCTTCCCTTTCATCGAAAGGCCGTGCTTATTGTTATGGGGCACAGATCTCATCCTATATGAAAAACGAGCATTTGGTCGCAGAGTACACGTACTTGGTACATTACAGCACTAAAGAAACGTCCGTCTTCACTGAAGAAATTTGATCATGTGAAGGGAGGGTACTTAACTCCGGAATGATCAAGAGGACGAGAAACGCAGAGATGTTTGCGTTTCATTTGCATTATTTTGGTTGATGCTCAGGAGCTATAACGACTATCTCTGCACGAGGTTTTTTTAAGACAAGACGTGACGGCTGGTTGGAGAAAAACTCCTTCTTGGAAATGAGGGAGAACAATATGAGAGGTCATTCAGAGTGATCGAAGTAAAGCTTCACTTCATCTACGATTTCTTTATACAAAGTACCTGCTGCATTTGCATCGGGGTGTTTCTGGGTCAGGATGATACCCAAGCTCGTGTTCTTTTTTGGTATGATGTTTTTTTGTGGTTATGCCGTTTATAAATTAGTAGGAGAGGACTTTGGTAGAGTAAAGTTTCATGGCCTCTATATGAACAATATAATAGGATGGAACATGATCAGAACATTTATCTGTTATCCATGTTGGATATTTGGGACGATGTTATCTCGATTTGGAATAGGGTAGACTTGATTTGGCATTATGTACGAGATAAATTATGGTACAATAATGACTTCGAGAAAATATTGGAGTTCATTCTTGGTATCAACGGAAGAATGCGTTGCCATCATTGGGAGAAGAAATAGGGACAGTAGTCCCTCGACTCCTAAGACAAAGGACGTCGAGTGTGTAAATTTTCTTTGGGACACGCAATGGACGCTTCGGGACATTTCGAGGACACGACGAAAAAGCAGAGAGAGTTTAAATTATTTTAAATAAAAAATAAGTAAGATAATAAAATTTAGCATATGTAATAAGCAAGTTAAAAATTTTATACATTTTACCCGTGACAGTTTCATATCGTTTTTTATCTCCTCGAAATAATTTTAATGTATTGATGTTTCGTAATATTTTATGTTGGACGCTATGATACTAGAGATATATTATTTTTTATAATATATAGATAACATGTTTTTAAGCTATATTTAATTGATAATATATAGGTAACATTTTTTTTATAATATATATGTAACATGTTTTCTAAGCTATAATTAAGCTTCTCGGGGACACGCGAGGGACAGTTTGAGACACTCCACGCACACTCTGGGGACACAACGAAAGAACAAAAAGAGTTTAAATTATTTTAAATAAAAAATAAGAAAGATATAAAACATAGGATATGCAATAAACAAGTTCAAAATTCTTATTATTTTTCTTGCGACAGTTTCATATCATTTTTCTAACTCCTCAAAATAATTTTAGTGTGTTGATGTTCCATAATATTTTATGTTGGACTTTATGATATCAAAAATATATTATTGTTTATAATATTGGTAACATGTTTTTTAAGTTATATTGCACTTATATATATATATTTGTCATATCCGTATATTTGATTTTCAAAAAATACCGTATCCACATGTCATGCCATACCCGTATTGGCTATGTGTATCCGTATCAGTGCAACATAAAAAGCTACAATCACATTCTTTTGTTGGTATATTGAGCCTCATGGGCCTAACATACTAACATAGGTCTTGATTCTTAATTGTATCACATGTATAAATAATGATGAGTCTAGATGTGTAAAATATAAATGATGAGTCCAAATATATAAATGATAAATGTTTTATTCTTCATTAAAGTTTCGTAAAAATCTCGCATTGATAATTAAGTATCAATTGTTTATGTAACACTTTTCTTTTATTGTAACACCATATAAACCTATATATATATATATGCCGATCTAGGATGTTATAGTTTAAAATTGATTTATTTTTTTTATTAGAAAATAAAATAGATATTTGATATATAGCACAGAAATAAGAAACAATAAATATCACTTCATAATTAATACATTGTTTTTTCAATCATCATTATTTAGAGGAATGAGTCACTTGGTTGGTATTAACTAATTAATCCATATTGGATACAACTTTTGGAGTATGCAAGTCAATCTTGACCTATATTTATGAATAAAAATATGTGAGTGAAGTTATTTAAGAGTTTCAATAATCTTATGAAAAAAAATAAATTAAACACTACTTTATTATTCAATAAGAAAAAAAATATCAGTCTAGTTGATATATGACATCATAATCGAAGTTGGTTCAAGAAACAAAAAGTTTATGACATGGAACTCCATATGTATGTTTTTTTAACACATGTTTAACGAAGGAGTTAATAAGATCACAATATATAGATGAAAAAACGTGTGAAGAGTTACTATATCATACCACGACAAATACAACGACAAACACACGATAGGCATTTAGCAGATTTCTTGGAGTATCGAAAAAACAGAACATAGGCACATAACTTGGAATGCCTCCAGTAGTAGGGCGATCTAAAAAATCGATCTTTAATGGTGTCGAGGACCATATGAGAAAGACACTTTATCGTTGGGAAGGCAGGTTATGTTAGTGCTTCCTTTTACTTTTCCTCCGTGGAACCCGTATCTTTTTTTTCCTCCAAATGAATCAGACAGAAGCAAATACCCATCTTTCTCTTCTCCACTTATTGAGAAGCATCAGGAAACCTCAGGGACAATGTGGAGCAGAGAATTCAGGAAGTTGCAC
>JAOVYX010015552.1:7458-27438 GCA_035668315.1 Drosera spatulata | reverse complement strand
AACCTGTGTCTCAAATGTATAATAACTTTAACGATGTAACGTTCATCGTTCTTAAATTTTTATTTACGCGTTCGTTACATACGCTTCGTACGTATATTTTTAATCCAAAATATATATTTAAATCCGATAAATTTTTGGGTTATTATACCACGTTTCCTATCCTGCTCAATCTCCATGCCCAAAATCTTCTTTGTTGGACCGAGATCCTTCTACTGAGTTGCGCCTTCAACCTGTCAATAGTTCCCTTGCCTCTATCAGCAATCAACATATCATCTACATAGAGCAAAAGATATACCTGGCTCCCATCAGGTTGTTGCTGATGGTACATACACTGATCGTACGAGTTTCGTGTGTATCCAATGCTTACCATAAAGGTGTCAAACCTGTGATACCATTGTCGAGGCGACTGTTTTAATCCGTACAATGATTTCTCAGAAGACAAGCTCGATCTTCCATTCCTGATAATGAAAAACCCTCTGGCTGGCGCATATAGATCTCCTCTTCTAACTCACTGTGTAAAAACGTCATCTTCACATCCATTTGTTCAAGTTTAAGGTCGAACTTAGCAACCAAAGCTAAAAACATTCTAATAGAAGTGTGTCTAACTACAGGAAAAAATACCTCAGTGTAGTCAACTCCTTCTTTCTTAGTGAAACCCTTAACTACCAATCTGGCCTTGAATCTCACATCGCCACCATCGTCTGCTTCCTAATTTTGAACACCCATTTGCACCGTACGGTGCACTTTTCCTTCGACAAGTGAACCAGAGTCCAAGTGTTGTTCTTGTGAAGAGACTCTAGTTTCTCTTCCATAACTACAGTCCATTGAGCACATTCCGAACTAGTGACGGCCTCCCCGAATGATAAAGGCTCATTCTCAACTGCCTCGCTAACAATGTGTGCATATACCATCAAATCTGAATAACCATATCGAACTGGGGGTCTGATCTCACATCGTTCCCTGTCACCGCTAAGTTGGTACTGCTGTAGAGTGGGTCCTATCTGGATTGAATCTGGTATTAGCGGTTCCACTCCTGGATCTTCTACTTCTTGAATTGGCTGCAAAACATCAATGGGAATTGTAGAATCTGAGGATTCCCTATCCTGATGCTCCACCTCACATGTCAATCTTTTGACTGCTCGTGTCTGCTCCACCTGTTGCTGAGTACTCCCCTGTTGCTCAGTTTTTTTGGCTAACATCGATTTCTCGTCAAAAGTGACATTTCTGCTGATGACTATCGCAGGTGAGGATAGATGAGTAGAGTATAATCTGTATCCCTTCACAGCTGGTTGATATCCAAAAAAGATGGCCTTCTTGGCCCTAGGCTGTATTTTTTCTTCACTGACATGATAATATGCAGGACAACCGAAAACACGAAGTTTGGAATAATCCGCGGGCTTACCAGACCAAGCCTCATAAGGTGTCTTCATGGATAACGCTGAGGAGGGTGACCTGTTTATCAGATAACAGACCGTCATAACTGCTTCAGCCAAAACCGCTCCTTAAACCCGGCCCCAATTAACATACACCGAGCCCGCTCAATGAGCGTCCGGTTCATGAGCTTTGCTACCCCATTCTGCTGGGGTATGTAAGTGACAGTGTAATGTCTCACAATGTCTTTATCCTTACAGAACTTCAGAAATTACTTGTTCACAAATTCCATCCCGTTGTCGGTTCGAAGCCTCTTGATCTGCCTGCCGGTGTGCGTCTCAATCAACTTCAACCACTCCTTGAATGTCTTGAATACCTCTGATTTCTCTTTCAAGAAATATATCCAGACATAACGGAAATAATCATCGATGAAGGTCAAAAAATACTTTTTACCTCCCATCGAAGCATGCGGAGATGGCCCCCACAAATCTGAATGAATGTAATCGAGTGCCCTCTTCGTTCTGTGCATCGTACCTCCAAACAACACTCTCTTCTGCTTGCCGAGAACACAGCCCTCGCAGAACCCGAGTTTCTGTGTCTTCAATCCTCCAAGCAAGCCTGCTGAACTCAGAACATCCATCCCTCAATTGATCATATGCCCAAGTCGCATGTGTCACAATTTCATCTCAGAACTAGCCTCATCATCACGGACGGATAATGAATTTACAGCAGTTGTAACTCCATCCTGCGTCGCGCCGACCAGATAGTACAATCCAGTACGAAGTCGAGCCTTCATAGTCACCAAGCAGTTCTCTTTGACCTTCATGTCCCCATCTTGAGAATGATAGGAACATCCTTCACAATCAAGGAAACTCAAAGAGATAAAATTCCGCCTCACAGCTGGAACATATCGAACATCTGTCAATGTTCGCATAACACAATCCCACATCCATATATGAACGTCTCCCACATCAAAAATCTTGTAGGCAGCATTATTGACCATAAGGACTTCGCCGCCATTAAACTCAACAAATGTGACGAACCACTCCCGATACGGACAAATGTGAAAGGTGCAATCGGAATCCATCACCCACTCTGAAGTGGATGCTACCAAGGACTCCACAGCGGATGTAAGAACGGTCGAGACTGTCTACGTCTCGATAATACCAGCGACTGGGGCTTCCTCGTTCTTTTGCTTGTTCTTCAGTTTAGGACATTCGTTCCTCCAATGTCCCTTCTGATGACAATAGTGACAAGAGTCGGATTTTTTCGAGCTTTTGCTCTTCAATCGGCCTCTGAACTTATCCTGTTGTCTTCGATCCTGTCTCCCTCTGATGAATAGTGCATCATCAGAGTTTGAGGGCCTGGACGATTCACCGGAACACTGTGTAAACAGTGTCTCTGTCCGTATACTGTTCACGGCACTGTTCAAACACTGTTCATCCGATGGAAAAATTAATTTTTATGGAAAAAACGCAAGAAAACTGACTCGCAAAAAATATAACTTAAATCTCAAGCTTAACAACATTCGTTCCTAAGTTTACGTGGGAGAACCCGGTGTAGGAAATAAGAATTGAACTGTTCCAAACTCTAATATCAGTTTGTTACGAACGGGTCTGTTAATTATAAACACAAGCAATAACAAGTGCGCAAAATAAATGAGATAAAGATTTTTACGTAGAAACCCTTGCGGAAAAACCCACGGACGGTATACACTAGTTAAATGAGAAAATACAAAAGAAGGTACACCCAAAACATCGAGAATCTCACAATAAGGGATAGAGATAATAATCTTTAAAACAAATTCCTTCAACGCTCAATGTGTTTTTATATGTGTGTATGTAAGCCTCACTTCTCTCCTTTTCCCCTTTTGCTTCTCCTTCCTCTGCACTTCTCTGTCTCTCCTCTTTCTCTGCGTCTTACCCATTTTCCCCGCTCTCCTCTTTGCTTCTCTTATACAAACAACAACACGGATGAAACACGGACAACACACGTGAAGACCACGCGAGAATGAAGAAGACCACGCGGAGAGAATCACACGGAAATGTGATTTGAGGCACACCATCAACATTGACCAGTTGCTTGTGATATCTTGATTGGCTCCATCCTCAAGCTTGCATCGGAGAAGCATTTTGAATTCCGGCAAGAAAAAGGCTGGGATTCAGGCACATTGTCTTCCGTTCACAAGCAGTTGTTTCTTAGCTTAAGCTTTCGGGTAGAATAGTAAATACAATCAGGTGCGCAACACGCAGAGCCATTAATTATGCCTTGGGCTTGGCCGTGTCATCTTCATGTTGTCAAGGAAAGTAATGCCCGCAATTGAACATGATGCCGTGAACATCAAGTGCCTTAACCTGCAATTTCGGAAAAACATAGTTAAGCAGGGGAAGTATTTTTACATGACCTACACCGACCTGTTGCACCCAAAAAAGTTTTTAGTGTATATTCAACATGTATATATAACGATCACGATGTCACAATCGTGATTCAACAACTCCAAACACTTTATTTAGAATTCTTGCAAAGAAGCTCATGCCTAATTGAACAACCGACTAACTTTATTAGGCTTCACCAATAGTAAAAAATCTGAAAATAACAATACTTATAAAATTGCTTTCGTTTGGGTTGCGCTATTGTCAAGGGGAAAAGTAATTGTCATGCTGAAAGCTAAGTGCTAACACAAAGGTGACATTGGAAAAAGATAGCAATTATATTGACAATGGTCTTTCAAGTACAGAAAATTAATCCTACACAACTTTGATCTGGAAACGAAAGATGGACGAACGAAAAATGACTTAACTATTACTATTCGTATTGTTCGGCGGCAGATTCGATCAAGAGACATCATCTCCATTACTGTAACTATGCATAGCAATGACTTCCCGTACTCAGAGGGTTGCTTGCATTGGAATGGAAGTCATGAACAAGATTCAACTAAATTCTCTTATCAGACAAGCACCCTCACAGAGGTCCAACCTCACCCAACACTGAAAGCAATCAATCCAACTGAAACCAAAGTGACAAAAGTGACACAATGACATTCCATGCTTTCTCTGACTCTGCTTTAACCCGAAATAAACCAAATCAAGCACATTATCATCTAGATCATACCTTCTTCTGTTTCTTAAAAGAGGAAATAGTATGTTATTCAAACACAAGAGGGGTTAGGGGTTCTTGCTCATACCTGAAGAGGTCTTTCGCTAGGAAGAGCGCTGAGAGGCTGTCATGGGAATGCAGCCTGATCTTGCCCAGAAGTTGTTGACAGATCTCCGGCTTCGCAAAGAACGCATGGCAGCATCACAGAACTCTGGCTGTCAAAGCATTGTGGCTGCAGGTACGAAAAATTTCATTAAAATATAGTTACCAACCAGCACGAACCACGTTAATCAACGTGTAGAGCTAAATGTTACACCAACACCCTCCTTTCACTACACCACACAGTAGTATGCCTCTGAATTCTAATCGAAGAAAGCAACTTTTGCCTGCAATTTGACCAAGATATGAACTAAGAAGTGCCATGCTTAAATCTCAACTGAGATAGAATTACGATCTCTATTTGATCAGCACAGGAAGTGGTGTCCATGATGCGGTCACTTCATCACATATTATAGTTCATTTCAGCGACACAAAATAGCCGAGCTTCACACACAAGCCTTGCTTCCTCCGTGTAAAACGTCAACTTGCCACCCCGCCCTGATGAGGATAACCCACGTAATATCAATCTGCCATCAGCTGCTTCATCACTTTCCATCAATAACCATCTCTGCTTTGGTCATTCTTAGCAGATAGAAGTTGGCATATGTTACCTGCGACCAAAAAAAAAGAGGGGGGGGGGGGGGTTGGTTGTTCTGAAAATTTTCTTTAAAATAATCTATAGATCGGAAACAGTAGGGAAAAATTACTATGTGATCTCATTTGATGTTAGCATAAATCTTGCAGCTGCTTATGGAAGAAAGAAAGTACAGGGGTTCCTGGAAGCAATTGAGATGGCAAGTATTCCAACTTCATGATGAAAACATAAAGGAAGAAAAATGATAACACAGACAGAAGAAACAAGGACTAAAACCAACATGTAAGATGCCGAAAAGAGCAACTACAATGTAACTTCATTAAATTTGACTCACTAATTTGCAGACCAGAAACATACAAAAAGGATATACCGGCAGCCACAGGAGATCTCCTATGACAGCGGAAGCTTTGAATCAAATAGTCCCCTACAGAAAAGATCGCAGCTCACAACCAATAGATCTATCAACGGCCTTGGCTTTGACCTTCAATCAGAGGTCATCAGCAACAAAGCCAGGCCTTATCAGCATAGAATGGCCATCCAATACTCGATATCCAACACTTACCCATCTCCAAATAAAGGAAATAGCGAAGGGAGTCCAAAAATTAAACCAAGTACTCAGGACCTGCTCTAGCAATGCCCTTAGAATCAATGGGCGGTCAATAGAAATCGGGACCAAACTAATGAAAGGGGCACTTGATCTAGAGGAGTCCTTGAGGATGCTTGTGAGCTTGCAAGAGACAGCAGAGTACATGGGAAGCTCAACGAGGAAGAGTCAGATAAAGCTACTTGAGGACGGTAAGGGTGGTAAGGATGACATCTCAAAACTTGATAAAAAGAATGTGAGTCCTCCAGTTTTCTCCTTTGACAAAAACCAGGAGAAGCAAGTTGTTGCAAACCCAGGTGGAAGTCTTCACCGGCAAACTGTGAGTGCGAGCTGTGACCACGGTATTCACAAGTTTTCTGCAATCTCTAAGCATGAAACGGGGAGGCCCTCAAACATAGTTGCAAAGTTAATGGGGTTGGAGGACCTTCCACCCAGCACAACTCAGGACATCAAAAAAGGAAGGCAAACAGTCATGCATGACAGGGTAAATGATATGGTTACTACAAGTGGAAGCTCCAAGAGATCAGAATTCAGGATTGAAGAAGACAATAGAGAAATTCAAGTCAGAAAGATGGCAATAGTGGCATCCTACAGGCAGCAGAAACACAAGGAAATCCTCACGCTGCCTTTTCATGAGTACTATGACAAGGTTCCTAATGATAGAAAAGCAAGATGGACTGAAGTGGATGGAGATGACAATAAAATCACACATGCTGTAAAAGCCAATGGGTCGTCCATGTTGAGAGCGCACGAGCAGAAAACCTCGAGGATGAAAGCAAGTCAGAAAGGTGAAAAACGAAGAGACGTGAGATTGGAGACAAAGACAGATACCATAAAACAAGAAAACCAAAAGAGCAAAGAGAATGCCAAAACCAAAGAGATAGTAGAGAAAAATAAGCTGCTACGAACTGAATTGTTGGCAAAACACTCAAACAAAGAAGAAAAACAGGGCATCAGCAGGGAGTCGGGAACTTCAGCCAATCATAATGAAAAGCAAAAAGAGCTGAAATTTCATAACCCAGAGAACAAAAAACAGCATGCAGAGCACAACAAGTCTCAGGACAGAAAGGTGAAAGGAGCAAAAACAGTAGGGGATGATTCCTCAGGTGTAATGGAGAAACTGAAGAAGCTGCAGAGAAGCAAGCCTCGTGCGACGGAAACAAGAACTAAAAACAAAAATGGAATTGAAAAACATGAGGTGCTGGCTGCACAACGGAGGATCTTCACCGTGGAGCTTGACAATGTTGGAAATTCTGACATGTCTAGCACCAATCTGGTAGATGCAACAAAGCCGAAAAAGGAAAATAATGACAGTTCAGAAGTTCAAGAAGATGAATGTCGAATAGTAGAAGCTAAAAATGCCATAAGCATGGAAGTCAAGTCAGCTAAGACACCGCTCGCCAAAAAGAGACCAGGGGGGATAGATGTCCAAAATGGAGGAATTCCAAAGAAGCGAGATGAAGGCATCGATAAACAAACCAAGGCCACCCACAAGACAAATGAAAAATCTAGGCTTTATGATGCATTGCGGAGAACTTTAAACCATAAAGAGTTCAAAAAGGCAAGTGACTCCGAAGGAGCTGAACAGAAAATCAAAAGCAAGGGAGATGGAGAATCTCAACAACAGAGAGAAGCTATACAAGGTGACTTCGGGAGAAGTCCCTCGATAGATGAATCACAGAATTTCAAAGAACTCCATATGCCTCAGAGTGTTGGAGTAAGTTATAATGGAGTAGTCGTTATTTTGGCAATACTCATTCTCCCATGCATTTAGACATAAAAATTTCACCGACTGCTCTCCAGGTCAAAAGCGGAGATTTTACTACCGTAAACAATCAGAAGTTTCAACCACTGGAGGAATGCAAGGCAAAAGCAATGAACACTCCAGAAACTGTATTCCAGCAATCAGGTTTGCAAAATCATGTACATCATAGTGAAACCAGCTAGCTTCTATTTCATAGACTCAAAACAAAAGGCATAATTGGCAATCAAACCACAAATCATGTGCTGAAAATGATTTTAAATCACTATCTCTTTGCTTTCATGTCTCAGAAAGTATACCCCATGCAGGAACAGAAAACACACACGTTCCAGGGAAGAAGCCTTCCGAATTCAAAGTGAAAGACCCACTGACAGAAAACGAGGTTCACCTGAAACAGACACTGATAAACAGTCACCTTTTCCTCAACACAGCGGAAGCACTTTTCAAGCTCAACATTCCAATCAGCATTCTGAGTATGAATGAGCAACATATACAAGAAGAGAAAGAGCGAAAGCTGGTGTTGGACTGCTCATATGAAATACTACAAAGAAAAGGGAGAAGACAAGACCTAAGCAAAAGGGGCATCAACCCTGTCAGAGTAAGGTCGTTGGATGATCTGGTAAAGCAGCTGTACAAGGACTTGGAAGGTCTAAAGTGTTATGACAGGAAAGGCAGAGACAAGAACGACGAAGCAGATAACTTGTTGAAAATGCTGGAGAGTGATTTGAATCACAGCGATCCAGATGCTAATTCGATGTGGGATCTCGGTTGGAATGTGAAAATTCTCGCCAACGTAGAGACAGACGAAGTGGCAAGGGAAGTCGAAACCAACTTGCTAGAGGAGCTTATTGACGAGATAGCAAAGGACTTGCTGGAGGGATCAATTTGATTCTTCCTTATTATGGCTTCCACAAGAATCTAGCCAATGAGAGATTCAATCAATGGACTGTTACCAAAAGCTTTAACCAAAAGTGGGGCGTTGTTGTCGTCGTTCTAATTGTTCTTGTTCTTGTTAGGGATGCGATTTTATCAATGGATTGTGACTTTAACACGACGCTCTGCAAAATTAGGCTGGAGATTATATCTTGTCCCTAATCCACCTCATCGCCATAAGATAACGAGAGTTGTGAGTTAAGTGTCTGACAATCAGCACATATTAAAAAAGTCATAAGATCTCTGAACATGGATAAGAGGCCATCTGATGAAGCTTAGAATGGAACAGTCCCTTCGAATACTGTCGACTAGTCTGTAACTCTGTATAATGGAAATAAAGCATGCTTCATCATAAGGAGAACATAAACCAAACCAACTCACCTCGATGCCGGTACTTGAAATCCATATTCTGATCGAACAGATTGGAGATTGTCTCCTCGGTGGTAGACTTCGAGAGATTGGATCGATCTATTGAATTGAAGTCGAGGAAACCCTAAAGTGCTCATTGTTTGATACGTGTGTTGATGCAAAATTTGACATGCCTGCAACAACGATCTAAGGTTATGTTTTTTTTTTAATTTATCATGAAACATCAATGATTTTGTAAGTTGCGTATTTCAACCTAATACATGTTACGGGACGATCAGACATAATTTAATATGAAAACGATATTTGTATTCATATGTGTAGAATAGTACAAAATACGTATGTGTTGTTATTATTATGAGACAGAAAGAATATATATATTTATATATCTATATATGTGTTTTTTAAAAATAACCTAATATATGTGTTAGTTCAATTAATTAAAAAAAATATTTTTTAAAATTTTTAAACTTTGTCTTTAATCCGGTTCGACCTACCGGATTTTCCCGATTTTCTATCCAGTTTTTATCAGATTTGATCGGATCAATTGCTTATCCGATTTTTTAATTAGACCGACCCGATCAGATCATCGGGTCGCGGTTCAATCGGTTCGATCGATCGAATCGATTCGGTTTTAATAACTTTGCGTTGAGTAGGCTTGTGAGTTTTTTTATAGGAAAAATGGGAGAAGAAAAAGGAAAAGAAAAGAAAATTTTATTTTTTCAAATTTTTTTCTCAAAATTGAGAAGGTCTGTTGAGGGAAAAAAAAGAACTTAATGAAACTTCTACACTTCTATTATTATCCTCAATTGTAAACTCTTCACAAAACTGAATGTGATCTTATACCGAGGATAAAAGAGGAATAATTCATTGATTTTACTTTTTTTCTTCATTCACAAACAACCAAAGAGAATAAGCTTTGTTTTTTTTTTTTTTTTTCAAACTCATAAACATATCGAGAAAAAAATATAGGTTTTCTCCTCTTTTTTTCTTTTTCTTTCTTCTCTGATCTCACTTTTTATCTCCTTTTCTTCTCTAGATCACAAGCATTGCGTTGGGCCCTTTTTATTGGGCAAGTTGATCTAAATCAATTTTGGGTTAAACATATATTGTCCTTTAAAACTTTACATAACTTTATATTATTGTCTTTTAAATTCATGATTTTATATTATTCTTTAAAAATTGTTCTATGGATAATTATTTCTCTCCTTGAAAATCGATTTAAAAACATCATCTAAAATGATCAAAAGATTTTTTAATCTTATAATTTTTAAACTAAATTTAAACAATCTGTAAGAGGTAAAAAAAACAAACTTTTTATATGAGTTTTTTTGTTTTGCTTGGTTGGAAGTATTTAACTTCAACTGATTTAATTGGAACAATTGAATTGATTGTTTTTTGTTTTTTATTTTATTGTGTTAATCTCGATTAGGAAACTACATCATTGCACAAAAATTTTCAAATCTTGGAGTGAATTTATTATTTATTAAATTCAAAAAAATTAGTTATGCTAAATTTCTTCCTTTTTTTTTCTTTGAAGCTCATATCAATTGTTTGAATTTATTTTTTGGAAAAAAATGGATAAAAGGGCATTATGGTCATTTCAAGTGATGTTTTTAACAAGATTTGAAGAAAGGAATAAACTATGCATATAATAAGTTTTAAGAAGATAATATCAAATTATGTAAATTTTAATGGAATAATATATCTTTAACCCTTATTTTATAGTGTTTGAGAAAATGTTTGACATTTATTCTAACTGTAAGTTTAAACTTTTTTTTTCTTCTTAAAATCATAAATCATTAGAAATTATTTTTCTTCTTAATTGAGAAATCAAAACTATTTTCGATCACATAAAATAACGTTAAATTATTCTTTTACCAAACATCAAATTATTTATTATAACATTATAAGGGATAATTCTTGATAGCTATCCCTATGAAATTTTAATTGCACAAAAATGTCACTGCTACTTTTTATTCTCAAAAGATATCATAAAAAATAATTCATTATATTTTTACCCTCATAAAAATTCAAATCTAATTCTAACCCTAATTAAATTCCATAATCGAACCACCACTTCTTTCTTGCCTTCGTTGTCGAATTTTGTCGTCGGAAAAAGTCTAATGCGTCGCGAACTCATCGTCGAGATTCATCCTTAACACCAATACGTCTATCCTCTTCTCCCAATACGTCCCTTGAACTCGTCTTCGTCGTGAACCCATCGTCGGAATTCATCCTTAACACCATTGTTGGAATTCGTACTTAACACCAATACGTCTATCCTCTTCTCTCAGTACGTCCCTCGAACTCGTCTTTGTCCTAAACTCGTCGTCGAAATTTGTTCTTAGCACCAATACGTCTATCATCTTCTTCCAATACATCACTCGAACTCGTCTTCATCATGATTTCAATACGTCTTCTCCCAGTTCGTCCATCGATACGCACGCTCCATGATCATGTACTTCAACTCAAGCAATCCGATCTGACAAAAGCAATCATTTTTAATTAGATTCATGCAGCAGATCAACTATTCAAACAACAACAATAATGACGACGGTGATTTAAGAACAAGTAAAAGCAGTCCAATCAAATAAAAATTCATCATCTTAAAAATCACCACGATCTCAAACAACACCGATCAATCGATCTTACAACAACGAATGCTAATCCCCGAAAACAATGACGAAATCAATGCGAGATCAAGAAAAAAGGAAGAAGATCGAAATCGAATTGAAAACAAACCTGAGAGAGATCAAAATTGTTGATTTCGTTGTGGGTTTTGTCAGATAGGGGGGGGGGCGTGGATGAAGAGAGCAAATGGTGTATCTAATTGAAAACAAACTTAAGAGAGATCGGAGTCGTTGGTTTCCCCGTTTGTGATGGTGGTGGGGGTGACGACGATGCGTGAATAAAGAGAGCAGATTGTGTGGAGTGAGTAAATAAAATTAGGATTGTGGCATATTTATTGATAGGATAAGGTTAGTTTAAGGAGAAGATGTTTTAGTTTTTTAAAAAGATACTTGGTGGGAAAATGAAAAAAGTGGGGTATGTAATTATCATTAATTTTGATAAGTGATATTTTTAAATAATTTTTTCAAATATAAACATGTACGACTTATTATTATCGCATATAAGCACAATCTATCGGTGCAGCCAAACGGGCTCTTAGATACTCTAGTCAATTTGAACTTTGAATATGTTGTGGGATAATTTTTTTTTTTTGTCCCCCAAAAATTCCCGTGTATAATTTAAGTTTTATAATTTAATCTTGTATTTGATTTGATTTTCCTGTATAGGTTGTATTGTTAAAACGAAAAATAAAATTCGTAATAAATTTATTGATTAGATCAAAAAATAAAATAAAAATATTGTATATAAATTGAGACGAAATAAAAATATGTAATTAAAAATTAATATTTTTTTTGATGAATTTTATCATAACAGATAAGAAAATAGTTATACGAAGTGTATTATCATGATAGAAATAACCTTGGTCATATTTTATCACAAATTCGAAAACTGTACATCTTATAGATCCACGAACTGCACCATTTGAACAAGTCTTTCCGGCATCGGTTCTACACGGAAACGAAGACTTTGTTAATGAAGCTTCTTGTAGTTTCCTACTCAGTTTACGCATGTTATATACGTCACAATCATCCGGTCACAAATTCACTATCATCCGGTCACAATTTCCAGCTTCCAAATTATTTGAAAATTTATTTTTCTCCTTATGAACTTGAAAATAATTTCCAGCTTCCAAGACCACGCTCAAAAACAGCATCATCTCTTCCTCCAAAACAAAAGCATTGCCTGGGTGCCGACAGCGCATATGTCTAAACCAGCCACCACCAGACGCATTATTCCTCGACGTGGTCAAGTTCTCAGGAACAGCATCAAATGGATAACTTCTTGCTTTCGATCCAGCCAAACTTTACATTCTTAAACATCGAGCAACCATTGATCACAGGATCAGGACTAGTTATACCAGTTACCATGTTTGATTTCTTTCCTAGTTGTGATGGGCTAACATTATGTTCAAAAGAGGCCATAGAAGGTGATAAGATACAAATGTTCAACCTAGTTTTGGGTTTGGCTGTTCATTTAAGCCAAGACCATGATAGCTACTTCGGCGGCGATTGTGGCATAAGGTTTCTTCCATGATAGCTACTACAAATGTTCAACCATGATAGCTGGGTGATATGAACACGTAATATCAACTCCTCTCGAGTCCTTCCGATACATAGGTTTCTTCCACTTGGTGTTATGGACATGTGATTTCAATTCCTCCTGACGATGCTTGAGCATGCGATAGTTAGTTGATCATTCCGCATCATGATCAAGTGACTCAAATTTAACGACTCGTTACATAAGATTACAAGCAGAACAAGCAAGCAAACCCAGTGACATCATCATTGTTTCAGCACAAAACAAATAAGCACCGTTCACCAAACAACTATTTTCATTGTTCACAAGATACATCCACGAACAAATTTCAGCAACCAGATTTCACCGTTCAACCCAAAATCAAACATCGCTAACCCACTGAATCCCACGAATCTAGACTCCACTGGAGCCGAATCCGCCAGCACCTCTTGCAGTGTGATCGAGATCCTCGACCTCAACTACCTCAGGAGTCATGATCTTCTCAATCACCAACTGGGCAATCCTGTCCCCGACCTTCACCTCGAAATCGACATCCGAATGATTGAACAGAATCACCCCGACCGGACCCCTGTAATCCGCATCGATCACTCCTGCTCCAACATCGATCGAGTGCTTCCACGCCAACCCAGACCTAGGCGCTACACATATCAACATCAACTACACCGACATCAAAACCCTAAACAATTAACCACAATCAAATCAAATCACAAATCAAGTTTCATAGAGATTTACCGATCCGAGCATAAGTTCCCTCCGGGATCGCGATGCTGAGATCAGTCGCCACCAACGCCTTGCCTCTCGCCGGAACCTTGGTTTCCCCCGCGCTGCCAACAAAAACCCCAAAACCAAACAAATCACAATCAACAAAACCCTAAATCCTAAGAGGGATGAGAAGTAAATCAAACCTGGAGAGATCATAGCCAGCGGAGAGGGGAGAGGCACGAGAGGGCAGCACCGCCTTGTCGGACAGCTTCTTCACCTTGAGGAGAGGGACTGCAGCGTCCACTGAGTCGCCGTTTTGGAAGAGTTTCTGGATTTTGGGCGAGGGCTCTTGGACATCGACGGAGTCACCATTGGCGGCCATGTTTGGGAGGATGAGGCAGAGAAATCGGAGACGGCGGCCAGGGTTTGGGGAGGAGAGGGGTTTGTGGGGAATAGATAGAGGAGGAGAAATGGCGGGTGGATGTGGTGGGGTCCGCATTGTGGCGCCCAATTTTGGCGCCATTTTTGATAGCAGGATTCGGAGGCGTGGGAAGTTGTGGGTTTGGATCATCGGATTTCTGGGTGGTGACTGGTAAGACTGGGAGGAGAGCTGTAACAGGATTTGCTCACACACGGATTTTAGTTCCAACTCAGGTGGCACCAATTTTTATGGGGTGATGATCCATTGCGCATGTTGATTGCGTAATTTTATATAATCAATAATATTTAATCGTTTATATGTGAGATGAATGTATAAGATTGAAATTTTTTTCGTTATTTTCGTTATAAAGTATAACGGATTATCGTTATAAATTTTTCCGAAGACTAAAAATAGATGAAATTCCGATTATGACCTTACATTAAAATGAGATCCCATCTGAGATTCTTTACTGCGGAAGCCATGCTTCCGATATTCTTTTTCCCGAAAGACATCCTTAATTATTTGTATGTTTTGGGTGAATATCTGGGAGATGAAGATGATGTAGAAGGAAGATCAGAAGTTGATTGAGAGAGCGGTATCATTGAAAACTCTACAGATGAGCAGCTCATTCCCTTGTCAGATTTGTGTCGTGGGATTTCTCTGGGCGTGTGCCTCACTTCTTTATTCCTTGCTGCTCTGACCTCTTTTGGTACATTTGAGTTGGTGGGATTTCATTCTCCACCATCTCCACTGCCATTTCGTCATGGAATTCAAGTTCTCGTACAACGAGTAAGTAAAAGCGTCTTTCTATTCTTGATCTATCGGTTTGTTCTGCTGGCCTTTCCATTCGAGAAAAACAATCCCGAAAGACCTTATTGCTGGACCATCCATCCGGGAAAAAGAACGGCAGAAGGCCTTATTGCTGGACCGCTAATCCGAGAAAAAGAACCCCGGAAGGAGTGAAACACATTCTTTTTTCATCCGCTGTAATTTATATCGGATGGCAATTTCACTTTGTGTGATATCCATTTTAATTTTTCTCGGTTTTCGGGGATCTTTTTATCGAAAGAGCATGCCTTGGTTTTTAATCCAGCAGTTCATTTTTCAAACAAACGACTGGTCTTTATTGATTGACTAAATTTACACAACCAACGTTAACTGTGGATAATCATCTCATTCTTTTTTTCTTTTTCTTTCTCTTTTTTCTCATGATGCATGATGTGCAATGAAATCAAAGTTACTAACAGTAGATAATTTGCACGACCCAATACTCATATCTTGTGTTCAGAATGCGACTAAGAGCACTCACGGTAATTTATGTATCCCCATATATGGAAATTTGTCAAAAAGTAGATCATATGGTAGATTTTTTATCCTTATTTTTATCCCTATATGATTTTTTATACCTTATATTTTTTTCTATATATGAGGAAACGAAGTTTCATTCCCTATATAATTCATATCATTAAAATAATACAAAACTAATACTTTTTGTTAGCAAAAAATATAAATATTTTAAAAAATGAATTATTTTAGATAAAATAAAATAAAAAATATTATTTTAAAATTTAATAAAAAATTATTATATTCTAAAAGCATTAATAATATATAATGATTCAGTATATTATGAAAAATTAATAAATTAAAAATGTATAAATCTATATAGGAAATCGGTATATGTAATCTGTTGAGTAACTGAGTAAAAAACTGAATCTCTATGTAAAGAAAATAACTATATTGTACGGATAAGAATAGAGAAACTGCTGCGCATGCTCCTAATGTGTAGAAAGGGGACTTCTCAATTGATGTTTATGACAGATTTGATTTATTAGAGCAACTCTAAGAGCAAATCTAATGGTAATAGACATTTCGATAAAGACAAATTTTTATTTTTCCCATGAATAACATCAATTTATTAAATTTTAGCAATAACGTTCCATTAAAAATCGTGCTATAATATACTTATATGGTTAATCAATGGCTAGAAGCATATCACATAGGTTGTTTTCTTATATTGAAATTTGTGCACCATGTTTGATAAGAATAAATTAAAAAAATGGCTTCTGCTATTTTCATTTTCAAGTATGACGCATCGTTTAGCAAAAAAGCAAAATTTGTCATGTATGAGCTTTTGAGCACTTGTATTGGACTGGCTTTAATTGTAAATTAAATTACCTATAACAACAAAAAGATCAAAATTAATCTATAAATTTAAAGGAGATTATCCAAACATACAAAAAATTGAAAAAATCTTAAAAATATACACAAGGAATCATTATTTCAAAAATATACAATAATAAAAAAACGGTTTATTTTCTTCACTTTCCATCGACCAATCCATCGACAAAAAAAAAATCAAAAAAAATCAACTACGTCTCATCTGTCTTTTCGTCGTCCTCTTCATCATCAATCTCATCGTCGGCATGCTCATTCTCTTTTTCTCCTTCCTTTACGTCCTTGATCATAAAACACTCTCATCTTTTTTTTTTATTCAACACAACAATAACAACAATCCAAAATAATCTAAATCAGTTGTTTGAGTAACTCTTATTCGTCGACAATAGGTCCTTACATAATGAGAAAGTATGACATGGATATGTTGAAAAACAGACTCAACGAAGCAATAAGAAAGAAACAAAAAGCGCTTTGTATTTTATTAATTGACGCTCTGTGTTTTTTTTTTTCTTCTTCTTCGGACGTTCTGTTTCTACATGAAGGAAAAACGAAAATAGAGCGCCTATATATAAAAAAAAATACATCAGTATAAAAAAACAATTGATTTCAAGACACAACGTCACCTTCATATAATTATCTGATTGAAAATCAAAATAGCAGTCAAACAGGAAAATGGATCAATACATCCCAGAAAAACAACAATTTCATTCGCGACAAAAATTGAATCTCAAAATCCTAACTAAATCCAAATAGTTTTCAAATAGGAAGATGGATCAATACACCCCTAAAAAGATGACAATTTCATCCGTGACAAAAATTGAATCTCAAAACTCTAACTTCTCAATCCACAAACACATAGACATAAACATAGAGATTTTGCTTCCAATCTCGGATGGTTCGAATCTTTGTGGTTTTCTAGATGTGTTTGATTTGAATTGGATGACATTAAAAAGAAAATGAAGTTAGATAAAACGGAGGAAATAATGGCGATGAGGATGAAATTGAGATGGGAGAGTGTGTGTATGGAGAATATATGTGGTGTTTTAAAAATTATAATTTTTAAAAAATATGTTTTCGTGTGTATTTTTTTTATAATTGCTATAACACAAAATGATAATGAATATTGTCAATTTTTTAAAGATATATCAATGTTGTTCTAACGCAATAAATGCTAGTATAATTTGCCAACATGGGAAATCAACGAATATGATCAAGCCACATAGATGATGAATATTGTTTTTTGTTGATTGCGGTTTTTTTTTTTTTATCAAAAACATGTGAGATGTCAAAAAATGATAGTGTGATTTTTGTTGTAAAACTCTAAACCCACATTAACCATCATAATCTCATGATCTTAAAAAACTCAACCCTCAAATTAACCATTAGAAACCATAACCATTAAAAATCTATTAGACATATCTTTCAAACAAACAAAAAAAAAAAAAAAAAGAAGAAACCATTAGACATGACCAACCAAAAACAAAAAAGTGATAGCTTTTAAATAAAAAGGTGTGCTTGCATTTTAAAACCCATATTAAACATTAAAAACCCAATCCATACATTAAACATTAGAATCGAAAATCCATTAAAAACTAATTAAGTCCAACTTACCAGAAAAAAGAAAATAATAACTTTATCAAAAAGGTGTGATTGTATTTCAAAAACCCCATTCCACTACGTTTTATATACCAAAAAAAAAAAAAAAAAGTGTAATTTTATATATTTATATAGATTGAACCTGAGAACCTCTGGATTCTAACCATCAAGTTCCAGAGTCCAGGGTGATTTCTGATCGGAAAATACTGGGCCATCGTGTCCAAAAGAAAACGGCCCACGTGGGCCATCACCCGACAGGCTGAAAACTCACCATGAGCCACCCAAAATCCGCCGCACAGAAAGAACGACAAAGTAACACACAGCAGCGTGTCTCTCCGCCGTCGTCGCCAGTCACTCGGCAGTCAAGTCAGTCAGCGAAGATGAAGGCGTCGTTGGCCGGAAAGTACGTGCTCGACAACGACAAGCCCGTCGCCGCCTCGGCCGTCTCCACCTTCGCGGTCCCCGTCGGCGACGACGGCCTCAAGTTCTCCGCCTCCGTCGCCGACTCCACCTTCTCCAACGGCCCTTCCCTCAACGGCGTCCTCCTCTCCCTCCAAAAACCCGGTTCATTCTCTGTCAACTTCGACATCCCCAAAAAGGTAACGCAAATTCACATCTATTTAATTTCACTCATCGAAGGAACATGTCATTTGGAAACGGTCTCTCTGTGTTCGTGGTAACAAAGATAAGACTGTGTACATTTTGTTTTTCTAAGTTCCTGTCAAAGACATGGTTACTAGAATGCTAGTTGTTGTTGTTGATGTTGAATGTTGAATGTTGTTGATGTTGATGTTGTTGACGAATGTTGTTGCTGTTGTTGGAGGAGGAGGAGGAGGAGGAACGAATTTACGTGAGTCTGATCTTGTATTGCGGTGGTTTGGTGTGTTTCTGATTGTAGGACTTCAGGTTTCAGTTCATGGAGAGGGTTAGGGTTTGGGAGAAACCTTTAAATCTGACTTATGTTCACAGTGTGGGAGAGAATAGGACTGCGGTGGAGGGGACGCTGGTGTTTGATCCGGAGAACAAGGTGAGCGCGAGTCATACGCTCGGGCAGGGGAGGAACGGGAGGTTGAAGTATAGCTATGTGCACGGAGGGGTTACAACTGTGGAACCGAGTTATGATTTGGGGAAGAATGCGTGGGATTTTGCGGTGGCGAGGAAGGTTTGGGAGAGTGATGTGGTCAGGGCTTCTTATCAGACTGGGAATAAGAATCTGGGGCTGGAGTGGTCGAGGAATTCCAAGGTTAATGGTAGCTTCAAGGTATGCATATATGTTACCCATCTGTTTCATCATCTCTATAGCCTATTTGTATGATAAGATAGTTTTATAACCATTTGTTGAATGTTGTTACCACTAGTTTTTTTAATGCACTATTGAAGTGAGATGTAGCTGTACAATGGTCGACTCCAAGAGTGGTTCCTTTGTCTTTGAGAATTCATAATAGAGTTTATGACTGAACAACGAATGCTAACATATTCATCGGCGCCTGTCTATGCCAGCTATAGTAGTCCATCTTTCCTTGTGGCATTGGCATGTGCATTAAGAAGAGGGTTATTTGCATTGCATCTTCCCTGATACCTATTTAGGCTATTTTGCATATTCCAGGAACGAATACACCTTTTGTGATCGTGCCAAATGGCTGAATGAGTGTCACTAGTGGTCTTGGTTATCTGAGCTGAATGTAATTTAAGCTATAGATCCTTGTAAACAGATGAAAGCTGTAGTTATTTTACTACTATTGGATCCACGTCCAGTTGAGCTTGAATGTTCTGATTTATAAGTAGTTATGCTATTAGCCATAACACTAACCTCTAGAAAGTTGGAAAAAGGTGCCAAGTACTGAATGCTGTATAGTTTGTCGACAAGAATAGAAGTAAATGTAGTCTGCAAACAATATTCACTCATAGAACCAGGTAAGTAGAATGTTTATTCGAGCCATCATATCGGTACATCTTGATCATATGGCATTTTTAATGGAATTAACCAGAGTTCATCCATATACTACCATTGATGGGATTCCGGGTCTGCTCTATGACTCGCATCTGTGTCTGTATTGCAATGGAATTAACCAGAGTTTTTTTTTTTTTGG
>JAOVYX010015551.1:0-27453 GCA_035668315.1 Drosera spatulata | reverse complement strand
CAACCATCACCTTCCACCTTCCATCCATATTCAGTTTAATTTTATGTTTGTTTAATGTAATTTTAGTGCTATAAATAGGTGCACATCCTTTGTGTTTTTTAATTTTCAAGTGTAGGATGAAAGAAGCATTAGCTTCAAAAGAGAGAAACAAGCATAGCTTGTATTTGTGAGAGTGTTCTTATTATGAGCAATAACTCAAGTGTGTTTAAAGTGTGAGTTTATAATTTGTGTGCTCAAATAAAGTATGTTTGTGTTTAGATTTATTCCTCCAAAATTTGATTTTTTGGTTTGAACACCAACTGGATAAACATAAGTTGTAAGAAGCACCATCGGACATTAGGAAAACGAGGAAACTTAGCTTCGAAGACATCTTGTATGACACTAATGGATGCTCGAGGTTGGCATATAAAGAATTTGGGCAAACAACGCCTCCTTTCTAAGGAAATAGGACCAGTCATTATTGTCCAGGTGGGCCTATCATATACAATTCGAAAATAGATGCCGAGATCACTTTCTCACTTGTTAATATAATCGCTTTTCATAGAACGGAAATCATTTTTCTGTTTGTGGTACACATGTAATCTAAAAGGAAAACGAATTAAAGGTTATGATTCAATACACTATAAAAAACAGATATTTTATGATCGATTTTAAAATTCGATCATAAATTTAACGATCGTAATAATCATTGAGTCATTGATGTTTTTGGTTGCTAATATTTAGGAAATCATCACTTGACATGGGTGCAGAATTTGATTTTCCTTAATAAAGTCTCAAGTTCAATTACTATTAATGTAATAAGTGTATGATCTTGCGCCTAATATCGCTGTTTGGGTCTTCCTGTGCATATATAATAAAATCATTCATATGAAAGGCAAAGAGTTCACTAAACGGATATTCTCAATGCTAATTTTTTCTATCCTGTAAACAAACTTTTTCTTTCTGGCCAATACAAAACAATTTTCTTGTTTCTTGTCTCTTGTCTCTTTTTCTTTTTCTTTTTCTTTTGCATTTCCTTTTCCTTTTCCTTATCTTTTTCTTTTTCTCTTTTTTTTCTTTTTTTGAGCAAATGACTTGAAGGTTTAATTAGGAGCAAGCCATTGTGTGCTTCTTGCATGTTCCATATGCATTTTTCTATATGAACTTTACAAAGGTGAGTATTTCATACTCCCTCTTATACATTATAGATAGCAGTTCAGCTCAACATACATATTAGCATTTTCCATATTTGACTTCATTAACTAAGCAGATGAAGGAAAAGAGGATAACATGGTATTTTGTTGTTGGGGTAAAAACAGATAGTTAAATTGGAAAAATGAAATTGAGATGGAAACCTATCATTCATATCTATGGCTGATAAATCAATAAAAATCAAATTTTATTTTGATTTTGGTTAACCGAATTTCTTTTTGGTTTTCAAAAATTCAAGACCGATATGGAACCGAATTAATTTCGGTTTAGAAAACCGAACCTAAGAAACCGAATGTTGTTCGGTTTTAGGTTAGAAATCGATTTTACAAATCATATTTCTTACTCCCCTTCCTTCCATAATATAGACAATGCATTGATCCGACATATAAATTTATGTGTGTGTTGAATTTTTTAAAATTTGATGAAAAAAGAATATTTTTTTAATAAAAGTGGGGATTTACTGTAGCAGTTAATTGTGAAAGGAGATAATAGGTGTAATGTAACAGATATGATTTATTTGGTTATTTTTTTATGTAAAAAGATTACTAAATATACTTTATATGATATATTATATATATTTTGAAATGATACAAATAAATAAATATTATTTATATTATGAAACGGAAAAAAAAATATAAATACAACAGCAATTGGTTTTCAATCTTAATGTGACCACAAAATCAGATTGATTCTTTTCAGTTGATTATGAAGATTGATTCTTTTCAGTTGATTATGAAAAAAGAGTCATCTATGCTCAGGCAAATAGTTGACAAGTCAACTATTTTGCATATTAACCTAGTACCCTTTTTCATTGCATTCGAGGTAGTAAATGCGACATTGGCACGAGCAAACTTGCCTAGAATTAAGCCGTAAATATAACCCAAGTTCATACTAAGCTATGAAAGTAGGAATTCGTCACCGGTTACGATCTCACAATAGCCTATGCCTAGGTGAAGCCCAAAAGTATAAGTTTTTCAATTTTTTCCCTTTTTCTAAATGATAAAGCCCAAAAGTATAAATTAATGAGTTATGCGTTGAGAATATAGACTTACATTGGATATGAGAAATTTTTTTTAAGTATTTGTATAAATCCTGGGTCATTTTATTCAATTAATTTTGAATTAAAATTTTAAAGGTTATATATCCATGTCGAGTAGATTATATATCCATACTTCAAATCCAAAAATGATATTCGCATGAGGAGAAATGTTAAGAATATGGACCCGCATAGGGTATGAGGAAGTTATTATAAGTGCAATATATATACATATATATATATATATATATATATTGAGTCATTCTTTTCATTATCAAATTGATTTTGTGTTAAAGCCCCATGTTTAATACGCACATTTCATATCTCAATGAGTTTTCATATGACGGGAAGTTTTAAGATTCATAATAGATCTTATATCAAAACTTCAAACTTATGGTCGAATATGGCAAATGTATATCTAACCTTATGAAGAATCATTCACGCATATATCGATATAGGTAAACATTAATTCACACTGGTTCTTACAAATTTGTGAATATGCATTGATGTACTACAAGTACAACTATACGTGCATGAGATAATTAATTGGACAAGATTTTTGTTGAAAGGGTACTAAAACCAGATTCAAATCTATAGGACAGGGTCAGCCTAAGAATTAAGTTTGTTACTTCTTGAAAGTCTTCTTTTTTGGCACAAAACCTATTGAGAGTCTTCGACAACATGTAACGCTAGCCTAATACCAATGGAGAAGGAATTTTTCTACCGACTATAGTGAGCCATTTTCCTCATAATCTTCGTTTTCGATATTTAATTATTTGTGATGAAAATTACTCATATAACAGTTTCCTTCCTGCTGTCTGCAGGAACACTTTTGTTTGCTCCTAATTAAACCATCATGTCATTTGCTAAACAAAAAAGAAAGAAAGAAAGAAAGCAAAAACTTGGGTTGATCAGAAAGAAAAAAATGTGCTAACGGTATAGAGAAAACTAACAATGAGAATATTCGTTAAGTGTGAACCCTTTGCCTCTTGATATGAATGAATTAATATTCTCAAAAAAAATATAAATGAATTGGTGAATGGATTATATATGCACGGGAAGAGACAAAGAGCGATATTAGGTTCATGATCATAAACTTATTATATTAATAGTACTTAAATTACAGACCCTATTTAAAGAAAACCAAATAATGCACTGGTGTCATATGATGATTTGCTACAATTGAATCATAATCTTTAATTCTTTTGATTTTTCCTTTGAGATTACATGTGTACCGAAAACACAAATATGATTTCTATTCTTAGAAAATAAATTATAATAACAAGTGGGTACACAATATACCTAGATCATTTTGTTTTAATTTGTATTGTTGAATTCAAAAAAAAAATTATAATAACAAGTGGGAAAGTAATCTCGACATCTATTTTTGAATTGTATATAATAAGCCACGTTAACAGTAATGACTGGTCATGCCCCCTTATAAAAGGAGGAGTTGTTTGCCCAAATTTTCCATATGTCCAACTGGAGCATCAATTAGTGTCTTAATTAAAAGATGGCTTCAAAGGTGAGTTTTCTCGCTTTCCTCTTGTCAATGGTGCTTCTTACAACCCATTGTCTATCCTTTGCTGCCGGAGAAAACAACAACCATTGGCATTTCCGCACCATCACCACCATCATCATGCATGGCCTTCGTCTACTCAGCCACAATGGGGACCTCATCACCACCACCACCATCATCACTTTTATGAACGGGTCTATTAATTATAAATACAAATAATATCAAATACGTAAAAATAAATAAGACAAAGATTTTTATGTGGAAATCCTTACGGGAAAACCACGGATGGTCGCCGACGACGAAGAATCCATTAATCCAAATGAGAAAATACAAAAAGAGGTACACCCAAAACATTGAGAATCTCACAATAAGAGATAGAGATAATAATCTCTAAAACAAATCCCTTAAACCCTCGATATGTTTTTATGTGTGTATATGGATTTCTCCACTTCTCCTTATCCGCACCACTCTTCCTCTCCTTCCCTGCCACTCACTGCTCTCCCGCACTACAAAACTAAACAGTACATGCGATTAAACATTTTAGACGCTAAACAACGAAAATTGATCGCAAAATCGAACGGACGACTAAACAGCGACTAAAAATCATCCTCGCAAAATCCTTTCTCGTTAACCAAGATTGACGACCATTGTATAAATTTAATCGCAAATTTAGCGACTAAATTACATATTTGATCGCAAAATATTTGACGACTAAAACAGTATTATAGTCGTTAAATTCGCGACTAAAGTTCTTTTTAGTCGTAAAAAATTAGCGACTACGTCTACATCTTAGTCGCGAATTTGTGTTGACCTAATGCTTTAAGTTTTGCGACCATTGATATAGTTAGTCGTCATTTTAGTGATTAAACTGATAATTGATCGTCAATTTCGCGACTAAATTGATAAATTGGTCTCTATTTTTGGAGATCAATTTTAACCTTTGGTCTCCAAATTTAGCGACTAAAAAAAATTTCGTCGTCATTTCTGTATCTCAAATCGCTTAATAAACTGTTTTCTTGCGTACTAACCTTACTTTTACAAACATCCGAATTATGAGAGGAGAGGTATTAAATCTAACGCAGTTCCATTGTCGAGTCCAATATCCAAACATTACAAACACTTCTAATGTCTCAAATCCAAATCATAACTAAGTGTGCGACGTTACACAGTACATAAAACATTCAACATACAACATAATACAAACTTTCAGCAAATATGATATCAACGTCAATGCCTATTGTTATGAAGGAGGTTGCGTCTCTGACCCGGTAAACGGATTACAGCTCATACTTGGAGTTAGGTTTATCATCATTTTTCGTACCATTCGTTTCAATTCTTCCATCTCCCTCATGTTTCCTTCAAGTTCTGTTTCCATTTGTTTCTTTGTCTCCTCCAACTCCTTTGCATGTGCAGCTCGATCTACTTCAACCCTTCTATTCGCTTCCTCCAATAACCGTAATTGTATCTCTATTTGCTCCTTCACATCTGTAACAGCTCTGGACTGTGTACTGGATACGGAGCTGCTTTTGTCTCTGCTTGGTTTCTCATAAAACAGCTTGATTGCAGATCCCAGTCCCAACACAGTCCCGCGAGGTAAGAAACCGTCAGTTGCTTCGAGGAACAACTCCGTCTCCGAGGGGGGACTACTCTCACTTTCTTGTGATCCCTCACCATCCTCTTGCAATGTTTTTAACTCTTGAAACTTGTCCTGTAATTTTGAAAATAATGGACGCATCAATGACGGTGCAATACATAATTGAGCAAAATAAGCAATAATTTGATCCGAATAACAATGACATAAGAATGCAAAAACAATCACAAAAAGAATGTTAGACTACAGAATATGCTAATCACATATACTTCCCATAGATTTCATATCTGGACATTAGTAGCCAGTACAGGTTGCAAGCAGTATTTTCAATTAACATTGAGAATATATGCTACTATATGTACAAGGAAAAGAGAGGATCATATATGCTAATTGATCTTGTTCCTCTACGATACTCAGAAAATGTTAAAATCTGAGAAAAATCTAGTTATTATGAGAATATCCACGGTTGAGTCATACAACTAGCAAAAGAAGATTGGTATAAACCAGACAAAAGATGATATCTGAATACTAAGTATGTCTTAAGAGCGTGGAAGATAAAAACATATCTCTATGATTACAACTCCAAAAATATTAGAAACCATAAAGACCTGTTACAGAAGAGAGGTTCAGAGGCCCATAAAAACAACTTTAATAGTTTAGCATCACAGTATCAGCAGTTATATATCGAATTCTAATATTTCGTTGCATGTTAAACGAAAAAGATCCCAGCGTATAGACACAAAAGACCGAACTTCTAAACCTTGGAATTTTATTAAGGAAATTTTTGCATCCTTCCTTATTTTGATGTTTGCCGACCTCAAAAAAATTCCAAGTAAGAAAAATTCATGTACATCGGACCAAGTAAATCACAACTTGTTTAAACAGTAAGAAAAAGTTCCGAGTACATACCCATGCTTGAGAACAACGGTCATCGATAAACAATGCGCTTACTCCTCCAAATCAACCAAAGAAACCGATGATCACTCTAGGCTCCAACCGGAAATGCCACCTCTCATCAAAACCAGGAAAAGTGACCAGCAGTAGTACTGTTTTCATCAAAACTGCAGTATACTACAGTTGATTCCGCTTCTTCCGAAGGAGTAAACTCACTACCTGTTTTCATGAATCTACAGGACTTCAATATATGTCTACCAGAAAAAACCTAAGAGTGCAAAGACTAAGCGTGAAGATAGAGCCTGCTGTTGCTAACCCAAAACCCTAACACATTCAAATTTTTCAGTAATCTTTCCTACTCGAATTTGCAGCAGAATTCGCCTACATACATCAATCCAAATGACAAAAAGAAGAAGGAGAATCATTAATAAAGCTGATTGCACCTTGACTGAGAGGAAATTGTGCGGCGGCAGGAACCTTTGAAGCAGAGCGTGAGGGGAGACTCGCGAAGGAAATTGTGCGGCGACAGGGTTTGGGGGCGGAGGAGGGGTTGGAGGAGAAGGCGGAGTGGCGTGGGTCGGGGCTTGGCGGCGTCGGATGAGTGATGCCGAGGACGGACTGAGATTGGTGGCGGAGATTGGGGAGGAAGACTGGGAGGCGATGGAGGAGGAGAAGGAATGGAGATTCGATGAATTTGTAGGCTAATATGATGACGACTAACTCAAAATTTTAGTCGCAAATTAGCGACTATCATTATAAATTAGTCGCCCTTTTGGCGACTAATTTGAACAATAGTCGCCTTTTTTACGACTAAGTTGTACAATAGTCATCAATTTCCTTCAATTTTCTTTAAAAAAGGGATAATTAATATTGTCGACTAATTCCAAAGATTAGTCGCCAAATTTGCGACCAGTATTGGTTTTTGGTCGTCAAAAGGGCGACTAACTCTATTATGTTTGTCGTCCTTGACCCTCTTTTTTTGTAGTGCCGCTCTTCCTCTCCACGTCTCATCTTCCTCAGGCAGCCTCTCCTCTTCTTCTTATACGCAGAACCAAACACGGAAGGCCACGAAACAAACACGGACAAGCCACGCGGACATCACGCAGAGAAGAACGCGGATTTGAGGCAGACGTTTTCAACAATCAGCATCATCATTGGTCAGACTGGCCTTCGCATGAAACCAAGCCAGAATCTCGTTAAAACTCATAAGTCTGACGTATCTATATATATACGTAATATAAATAAAGTTACAGTTATCCTTTATGCATGCTCTTCTGTTTGCAAGAGTTGTTTAATCCCTATACAAGTTTTACGTTTTTATTACAATAAAATGTAGTAGTGCTTGATGCCATGACAACTCTGCGACCTGGACTTGCCTTTCGACATCACAAATTCACCTAATCGTGTAGTGAGTGCTTAAATGTACTTGTAGGTTTTCTTTTATATATATCTTCTTGTATTTCGCTTCTGTTGTAATCATCGTGCTATGATATAGCAACTTATAAAATGTACGAGCATTGTTATGTTATCATAAAACTTTGTCGATGATGGAATCTCGTCGGTTAGATATCCTACTCACATTGCTATCTGTAATATTATGTGGTCGTCCACAAATAATGTGAAACATTTTATTGTACATATTAGTACTTGTGAATCTCTTTGTCTATAACAAAGTTGCAATAGATTTGCTATTTCACAACATTTAACAGCAGGTTCGTAAAAGGGGACGACGCAATAGCAGAAGAATTACATATAAGATACCAAAGAAGCAAAATAAAGTAGGGAATGTGGTGGGGAATCAAAATTAGAAAGGGGTGCACGAAAAGAGAAGGACGCATGGCTATTGGATGAAATGGTTTGGTCCATATATCTCGATTGAGGAAAACACCATTGAGATAATCCAAAAGTGTGTAGTGTCTGTTAACGATCATCTCCTATCTTCCAACAGATAGCATAGATTTCTAATTGTGAAAGAAATCTGAACGAAGGAGTACTACATTTGGTCCTTTGTATAGGAAGGTAATCATCGGGTCATTTTTTATTTCATCGATAGTGTGTAAAGACATCGGCATACCATGACTAATAGCTTGGTGTGATTAATCGTGTTATTAACCAACTCCAATTTTGAAGATGGTTGATTAAAAAAACAAAGTTCAGTATAACCGATAATTCGTTCATTATATTGCTGAGTTAAGGAAAGAGGTGAAGTTGGAATAATCTAATGTTAAGGGTTATCAGACTGTGGATGTGAAGGCTTTGGTTCATGTGAAAGGCTTAATTATGAGAAATATTTGTGAAAGAGCATCGATGAGAGTATGATGTCGAAGGATTGATGTTGTTTCAGGTGCTGTTCCAAGGGGAGTCTGACTTTGATTGTATTTTGTTCAGGAGTTTTTGCTCCGTTGATTCTTGATTGTATTTTAAAGCCTTGGATGTTGATCTGGTTGTTGTTGAGATAATGTTCCTTTTGCTTCGCCTTTGTAATTTCAACAAGTTCGCTGCAAGAATTAATGCTCTAAGAGACATATAACTCACTGCTGCAACTATTTCGGCTTTCCATACATAGCACGCTAGTTTCTGGTGTAGAATGTGAACATTAATCTTACAACCTGTAAATGCAAGCTCAAACAAAAAGAATCGAGATTGTGTAAGAATTTGGTTCTATTCATATTGAGAGTTTAGAATGTTTGTTCCTGTTTATATTAAGGGTACCCTCAAGATATTGCTTATAACCTAGCACCAGTACCGAACCATGAAGATTATTACTATCAAGTTAGGTAGGAATTAACACATTTGACTCGATTTAATGATCTCTAGCAAGACTGATGATCATCATTAAACTGTGGTTTACTGATGATTTAATGATCTCTAGCAAGGCTGATCTAGTATCTGTTAAGTTGATAAAATATGAAGTAGAGGAATTTGCTTTGGAAAGTGGTCTGTTGATCAACTAGGACTTTGCAAGATATCAAGAATCAACATTTAGTCACACTAAGTTTGTACGTGGCGAACTTTGTTTAGAACCATCATATCACTTTCCACTTTCCTGATATGTAGCTTTGTAAGGCCTGAGCTTTATTTCATATCCGTTAGGGCCCTAGGGATCCTCGATTCCATAGGAGACTGCCGCCACAACAAGAACCTAATTTTTCGAGCTTCTTGAAGAAATAATATCTCGATTATGACCTGCGAAACTTTGATTATTCTATCTCATCGTACCATTATCTCTTTCTCCACCACCCCGATATAAAATTCCATCAAATTCCTTTCTCTTTCTCCACCAGACCCTCCAACGACCCTTCCTTTTCTGAAAGGGTCTGGACGAGGAGGGATTCGAACCCCCATCCTAACATAGGTAAGTTCCCTTTGTGCACTCTTTCCGAGTCACATCACACCATTACTAACCATCCTCTCTAACTCGTTTATAGCCATGAGTTTATCATAGTTCTGTTTCAGACTCTAGAAGTCCATGAACATCCTTTTCCCGCTAGCCATTAACCTGAAACGAAAGACACAAATCAAGCCAATTCGCTTGGACCCGAACCCCCTCCATAGTTGAGATTCCTTGATTCCGACATCAGATTGAAAAGGGAAAATCCGTGATTTGCCAATGATGTGAGAGATAATATGTGGATTACCTTCCAATTGGTGAGGTGATGATCGATGGGAGGGCCCATTTGGCTTGACGAACAGGAATTGCTTATATCTGCTTAAGGCTCGATAAATTATACCTGATTGTAATTTTATAATGGACAACAACAATAGACAAAACAATCAAATCAAGCACTATTTTTTGATTTTTGATTTTTTTGTTTTGTTTTTTCAAAAACAGTGGGATTTTGCACATCGATGTTGCTAGTTCTGTTGTTGTCCTTTATATTGTTTTATAATAAATAGTTTGATGTTTCATAGAAGTTATTTTGTTTGATTAAAGACGATTTTGAGTACTCCATTAAGAAGATAAACAGTTTCAATTAACTTCTGACTCCAAACAGAAAAAAAATATCAAACACCCTCTTTAACATTATAAAATGGTTTTAAGTTGATTTTGATCAATTTTAAATCCAGTCAAACTGGCCTTGATTCTAAGAGAAAATGATTGTCATAAAAAGGTTACAAAACAATTATTCGTCAAATTATGGATAGTAAAGCCATTAAATTGTCATTATGTTTAGAAGAATGATGTCTAAAATGACACAACATTTAGAATGATAATGACAAAAAGCATGTTAGTGGCATTCTGTCATTCGATGGACCTTGTTACGATTTAATCTGTTTCGTTATCGCATGCTAAGCCACAGCATGGTTGCAAGTTCTGATCTAGAATCAATACCTAGACTTAATGCTGGAATCAAATTAGTTCCCTAATGCTGGAGAAGAAGATCAACATGTTGCAAGAAGGATGTGTCTCTGAACCAGTAAACGGATTAAAGCTCATATTAGGAGATAAATTTATAATCATTTCTCGTACCATCCTTTTCAATTCATTCATCTCCCTTATGTTTTCTTCCAGGTTTTTTTTTTTTTTTTTTTTCATTTCTTTCTTCATCTCCTCTAACTGCTTTGCATGTGTAAGTCGATCTTCTTCCACCTTTCTGTTCACTTCTTCTAACAACCATGTTTGTATCTCAATTCGCTCTTTCAAATCTTTGACAACTCTTTACTCCCTAGTAAATCCGGAGCTGGTGTTGGCTCTTTTTGTTTTCTCATAAAACTTATGAGTTGCATAACCCGGTCCCAACTCTGTTCCTCTAGGCAAAAAGTCGTCACTATCTTCGAGGAACAACTCTGGCTCCGAGACGGGACTAAGTTCACTGTCTTGTGATCCCTCAATCTTTTCTTATAATGTTTTCAACCCTTGAAACTTCTCCTGTAATGTTTTCAACAATGGTATCATCCTTATTCAAGCGATATATTATGAAAAATAATGCAGTCTATAGCAAATAATCTAGGCATACAAAAACCCGAAATCCATAAAGTCCATAGCAAATACACCCATGCTTGAGACATTTAAGTCTCTTTAAATGTCTTCCCATCTCTATTCAACAGAAGAATCAAGACACCATATTCCAGCATTTAAGTCTATATATATGAAGATGATCCACAGTTAACGTTGACTGCGTAAGCTTAGCCAACCAACAAAGACCAGCCGTCTATTTGAAAAATGAACGGCTGGATTAAAATCAAACCCATCCATATCCGATAAAAAGAAACACGGATACCGTGATAATTTATCCCGGATATACCAAAAAAACCAACTGCCTTTCGGGGAAAAAAATCCCGGATGAACTTGGTCCTTCCAGGAAAAAGAATCCCAGATGTACCAAAAAAATTCAATGGTCTTTCGGGATTCTTTTTTCTGGATGGATTGATCCTTCCGAAAAAAAGAACTCCGGATGTAACGAAAATTTTTTGAATCTTGACCGTCCATCTCACAAATGAACGGTTAAGTAATATTGACTGTATAATCCTTCATAGCCAACGTTGGCGGTGGGTCAGCCCCCATATATATATATAAGCTATGAAACCTAGACATGGATAAGAACTGGAGCAGACCAAAGCTGAAAAGATGTACAATTCAAGATCAGCATCCAATATCCATTGAAAACTGGACCAACAGCAAAATTCAAGATCAGTATTTAGCACATTTGAGCAACTATCCTCCAAAATCAACCCTTGATGGTTATCCTAGACTACAGAGGAAAGAAATAAAGAAAGAAGAAAAAGGAATGTATGAACCATATGGTATTCGCAAATCTTAATGCACAAAGATACACATCATGGACATTGTCCGGTTGACAAATCAGGAATTCAGGTGTTGTATATTACTGAATGACTTGGTTAACAATCATAACTACATTGTCTCAGATATAACATATTAGAAGGTGCAAAATCTGCAAAAGCTGCAGATAGCCGTCAAAGGAAAAAAACAAAAGAGACTAAGCTAATACGGGTAAAATATATCAAGTCCTACAAACCAACCATGATGACAGAGAGACATTACGGAAAAGTATAGAAAATATACCCATGCTTGAGAACACCGGTCATCGATGAACAAGACTTTGTCTTACTCTTTCAATTTCTTCTTGGACCGAGATCGTAAGTAGACCTCTGATATGATGGGAACACGGCCCAACTCTTTCGTCTAATTAGAAAAAATAAATGAATGAACAGATAAATAGATTAGATTAGCCATGAGTGGGAAGTTAGAAGAATATCTTGCTAGGCAATATGTTGTTTTTCACTACACCAGTGAGCATGAAATCAGTCCTATACCAGTTCAGTTTTTCTCTAGCAAGATGTGCCTAGGCAATATGTAAATTCGACTATCAAGCTTAAAGCAATTGTAAAGATTATTAACTCAACATTTTTTTTTACAAGTTCCGCAGTAGACATGGAACCTTGATAATGGGTTCCGACTCCTTCACCAAGCTTTCTCCCGTTTGCCTTACCGACTTTGGACTTTTTCTTAAACCTTGGATCCACATGGGCTTCAGCAAACCACTTCAGGTGATAACCACTTCAGCAGCTGATCCACTGGACGCTTTGGTGCCTTATGTGCAGTGTCCGGTAAACGCTTCATGCACTTTTGCTTAAATTCTTGAAAGACAACTTGCGCATTCTCTAGATCCCATTTGTATTTTGCCTACAAAGTACGGATATAGTTACACATGTTAAGGATGGAACTCCAAAATTATAGTAGAAAATTATAGTGGTCACAACACTTCGATTTATCGCTTATGGTCACAACATTTACCCTGAAATGCTTCCAAATCATCTCTCGATCATGTGAGGGAAGCCGCGACCAACATGTATATGGACCATTACAATAGCTCCTAACCGCATCCCCCACTGTGATTGCAACCTGATGGTTAGTGAACCTGAACATCAAAGAAAGTAGCTGCAGCTTCGGGGATCAAAACCACATAACCATAATATAGAATAAAAGATAACAGAAAACAACACTGAACAATTAGGACGACCTAATAGATGATGACGTATAGGATTTTTGGTATAGGATTAGAACAATTAGTGCCTTTTTGGTATAGGATTACAGTTTGTGATAGAAAGTAAATACGTGATGACGTATATATCTGATATACATCCTCCCCTATTATGCGAAGTAACTTATGTAAGCGTTGATTATATAATTAAACGATCGGAACAATTAGGACGGCCTAAACTAGCTGCAGCATCCAGGATCAAAACCAAAAACATTCATAATTTGAGGCAAAAAATGTAAGCAGTGGTCAGCTGTGACCATAAGCCAAACCAAACCACATAACCATTCAGATCAGCTGTGACCATAAGCCAAACCAAACCACATAACCATAAGCCAAAAAATCTAGGGCACAACATTCAGATCAGCGGAACCATATCGATGACTACACACACATTCAATCGGAACCCAAACCCACCCCTGTTTCATTGATAACTAGAAGCGAATTCAAACCAAACCCAAAACCACAGTCTTAACACAAGCCATTAGGGTCCAGTTTGAATTGTGCCAATGGATTCCCTATTTCATCAGTTATGATCGATGAGGAGGTGGAGGATTCTAGGGGTTGTTCGGACGCCACATTGGAACTATGTGGGGTTGGCGGTTGGTCAGTGTCCCTTTCCATTGCCTATATGAGCAGGCAAGGACAAAGATGGTGGCTCTAGTTGTTGGTTTGGTGGTGCGGACTCCAAATGCCCAAGTGAACGTCGTCTGAAAACTCGTGGTTGACCTTGTCGTGACATCTACAGAAACACATGAATAAATAACTGAAGCAGTACATCAACATGAATTACTGAAACCGTACATAAAGTGATTAACTGAAGCAGTACATCAACATGAAGCTAACTTAAAACAACAAATGCTGCCAGTCTTTTAACAACACAAGAATCTAACTTAGAAGGTGTACACAACAAAATAAAATTCAAAATACAGTTGCTCTAACAGTACATCAAGTGAATAACTTAGTTGTCAGAGTCATCGTTGGATAATCCTTGGTCTGTGTCGCTACTAAGGAATGGTATGACTTCGTTATTGTCATCTTCATCGCTTTCAGTGGAGTTGTCTTCCAGTTCTCCCTCATTATTATCATCCGAGCCATACATTTCTTGCTCTTCATCCCCTATCTCGTCATCTAAATCTTCATCCGATTGTGGAGCTTCAGCAACATCGGGCACGGACGGTGATGGAACAACTTCACTATGATCGACATGTTCTTGGAATAAAGGAGTGTCTAAGACTTCATCAAATCATGTGTCTTGCCTTTATTTTGAACACCGTCCACCAATCATCTCCGTCACGTTTCATACCAGGGAACGTTGCGAAGTAGAGTTGTTGAGTTTGATAAGCCAGAACAAATGGATCATAAGCACGATGCTTCTTTTTATGATTGATCTCCACGATCTTGTAAGTAGGATGCACATTCAAACCATTATTGTTGTCAAACCAATGATATTTGAACAATACAGCTTCATAAACCCGTACATCTCCATAGTAACAGATCTCAAAAATTTGTTGAAGTGTTCCATAATAATCTTTTCCACCCTCGCCTGATGAGATCATCACACCGTAATCGTAAGTCGACTTGTGTTTGCATCGACTTTCCACTTCATATTTGAATCCATTCACAAAGTATTGTTCCCATATGAGTATGTTTTTTGCAGGACCACAAGCAAGAGTCCTTATCACATCATCATGAATATCGCTACTCAAACAACTATAATTATGAGACATCAACATAAATGAACGGAATGTCAACATGTCAGAAGCCAACAAGCAGACCAATGTTCCATACAAATAAATTTATGGAAAATTATATGATTGCAAAACCATTCTGAAAACATATCGTGAAATCTGCTCCACACTTCGACCGTAGATCTAACACGTCGTGTGACCATCATATGTTGCTCGAATAACCTTGACAATAGAATTAGGATTTAGGCCACCATGAAAACATGATACTTAACTCGTTACCGATAAGGGAATACCTCTCGAACTGATCAAGCAGACCACAATTGCGCTAAAAATTTCAGACAGATATTCACCTCTTTCTAGTGCCTTCTTCCAAAAAGCCATAACCTTTGTCTTCATCAACAATAGAACTAGTTCTGTGGAAATTTCTTCGAGCATCATGAGATCTCACGTCAACATCATCTTGAAAATAATTAGCGTAAAAATCAGACATCTCTTCTACCAAGTATGCTTGACAAATCGAACCCTTAACACGTGCTTTATTTGTGGCTTTCCTCTTCATGAAACCTAAACGCCTATGGAATGTAACCGGAAAACAAGGGTTCAAGTTTGATCTAAAGAAAGGATAAATACGCTTATATGACAAGTGAGAATGGTCGACGCATATATGACAAGTGAGCATCAAGTAGCAGAATCCTCACCGTTCGAAAGAGAACATCCATCTGTATTCAGGGGGGCCACAAAGTTTCGCTTCAAAGGACAGATGGATAAGTAAATGCTCCATTGAATTGAAAAATGAAGGAGGGAATACCCGCTTTAACTTACACAATATCTCTGGAATATTGTGTTCAAGTCATTCCATGTCCTCAACCGTCACCAAGGTTGTACATAGGTCACGAAAAAAATGACTTAATTCCATCAATGTCTTCCATACATGTAGCGGTAATAATTCCTTGAATGCAACAAGTAGTAACAGTTGCATAAACATATAAAAATCGTGACTTTTGAATCCTCCCAGTGTTGAATCATTCCGATGTACACATCTACTCAAGTCAGAAACATAGCCATCTGAGAACCCTAATCTATGACAATACAACCACCGTTTCCTCCTTTGATAGAACATTTATATGGAGCCTTCGGCATTACTAGCTTACTGGTAGCACCATATTTCTCCTCTTTCATATTAAGAGATCGACAATTATAGTACATCTTCAAGTCTTCTAACTGACACATTATCTTTGTTTTTATTGATCGCATCCATGACAATGTTTGTCACATTGTCAAACACACTTTTCTAGATGTGCATGACATCGAGATTATGTCTTACTAGAAGCGAACTCCAAAACGGTAGCTGCCATAGTATGCTTTGCTTGTTCCAATTGTGATCCGTGTGAAAACCACTCAAATGCTTAGACAATCCGTCGATATTCCGTTCCATTGTCGTCGGAACATGCTGTATACAGTCCCACAGCTGGTCTCCAGATAATGTAGGCAATGGGGTCTCTAGTTTGTTCTTCAAGTATCCACTTTTGTTTGTCCAAAAAGCATGGTCAAAAGATAGAAAACAATGGTGACATTCGAACCATGTATGTTTCTTACCATGCTTAAGATAAAATGATTTCGTTATTTCCATACAATACGGGCATGCCAACCTCCTGATAGTGATCCAACCGGACAACATCCCATATGCAGGGAAGTCACTGACCGTCCATAAAACAGCCGCTCTTAAGACGAAGGACTGCCTCTTGAACACATCATATATAGGTACATCACTCTCCCAGAGATGCTTCAGTTTATCGATCAAAGGTTGCATGTACACATCAAAATTAGACTTTAGAGACGCTGGACTGGCTATCAGGAGAGACAAAGCATGTATGGCCTCTTCATACACATTGAGGGAGACAGGTTGTATAGGGTGAGCACTACAGGCCAACAAGAGTATGGACGATCCGATTTTCCAAGCAGAGCAAACCCATCTGTGTAGAGGCCCATCCTCATATTCTCGGGCTTAGCTACAACAAAGGATACCGATTATCCAAATGCTTCCAAGCAGGAAAGTCAGAAGGATGTGGCATAACTCCGTTTGCATGCTTGTTCTCAGCATGCCAAGTCATTTCCTTGGTATTTTTTTCGGAAGCATACAACCTCTGCAAACTAGATGTCAATGGGAAATAGGTCAACACCTTCAAAGGAACGTGCTTCTTCCTGCTCCAACTAAGCTTGAACCGAGCATTGCCACAAACTAAGCATTCATCTAAGTCTGAAGACTCCTTCCAATAGAGCATACATCCTCGCGAACACACATCAATTTTTTGATGAGGCATTTCCTAGCCTTAGCAGCAACTTCTTAATTGCATACAAAGTTCTGGTCATGACATTGTCCTCTAGACATATGTCATTGACCAACGAGGCAATGGAGTTCATGGCTCTAACTTGAAAGTTGAACTCTGATTCTAAGTTCAAAATCCTTACGGCAACGGACAACAATGTTAATGAACATCCATAGTACAATGGTCTTTCCGCATTGCTTAGCATCTCAAAGAACTTCCTTGTTTCAGGTGGTGGAACATCCTCAGCAACCCTTTGAGACTCATGGAATGACATAGAAGCATAGGCATCTATCACCATATCACTATACCGATTAGCTGCTTGTGTATATCCCATGGATGTTGACGCAACTTCCTGAATAGGTTGCAGTTCTATCTCGTCGTGATAGTCCAATACATAATACCCTGTCCTAAACCCAAACTTGTAAAGATGTATTTTGACTTATTCTATCGGAAGAAATGGAACACAATCACATCTAACACAAGGGCATTTCAAAGATCCCGGGTTTTCGGATGTCGACGCTTGTTGCAAAGCGTATGAACTCATCTACGCCTTGTACAAATATGTTGCGTAGAGAACGCCCTTCTACTCTTTGGTACATCCACTCTCGATGTCTCCACATCTTGAACTAGTGGTACACTTAGGATAAGAAAAATAAAGGTTTATGAATTAGAAATTTCAATTCAGGCCTTAAATATAAAACTTGCACATTCTGACGATTAGCATAGAAAACAAGAAGCATGAATTACAATACACTAAGTCCAAAAGACCAATCTCTTTAATCCTTACTTGGAGCCACTTGCATTTGAAAAGTAACGAGTAAATATTGAAGACACAAGCATATTTTCAAACAAACTACTAAAAACTTCAAGCTCGTCCATCACTATTCACATTTACTACAAAACAAAAGTCACCATTTGACAATTGAAGACTAAAACTTTGATTTACGTAACAATACTACAATTGTTCTCCATACCAAGCCCTGTTTCCTAGTTCCAACATTTTCAAGCACTATTCAATCATCAGCATTGCTTTACCCAAAGTGACTGCTAAGGTCTTTAAACTTTCTAGTCAAAAACAATGTAAAACAATTCGAGAAACAGAAAATCCGGTGCAAAACACAAACAAATCAAATCATAGCAGTAGAAATTGAAACCTAAAATTCCATGCAAAACACAACCAAATCAAACTCAATCAAAGAAAAGGAATCGCACAAAATTGAAACTCAAACGATGAACCTCTGAATCGGAACTCCTTCCTCGACCTTGCACAAAATTTGTCCATTGCAACCACAATTGTCACGGTTGAATCGGAACTACTCCTTCTGAATCAGGAATCGAACCGCAACCGCGATTAGGAAACTGCAACCACGAAGTGTAACAATCAGCCGATCTATTATTCAAGTAATAATTTAAGGAAACTGCAAGGAGGTTGATTATATGTCAATATGTTCTTCAATCTGTAAGACTCTTAAGCATATATTTTTCAGACAAGCAAGATTTATAATTGATACGTCAATGACCAGCAAAAGAAATAAGAGAGCATATTGTTGTTGATCATTAAGCACATCAAAAGAACAATGAAAAGAAAAGAAAAAGATGCACAGATGCATATAGATGGTGAGGAAAAATTAAGAGACCCAAAAAAACATTTGGAATCCGAATAATTTCAAAACCCTAAATAGCAAGACGAAATTCGTCCATGTCGACTCCTAATTTACGAAACAAAGACTCGACATTGGAGTTCCAATTGAGGTGAAATGAGACACCAGAAACTTACAGAGTTCAATCTCGGGCTAGTCCATGTCGACACCGTCGAGATCCGATGGAGAGGAGACGATGAAGTGGTGGACTTGTAGAATCGCTGGAGTAGATGAACTGATGGAGTTGGAGAGGAGAAGATGAGTAAATGAGGAGGAGTTGGAGGTGCAGTCTGGCTCTGGCCTACAAGTTAGTCGAGACCTAATTTTTTTTCTTTTGCGAGGAAACCAAATTTACTCTCAACATTCAGCGATTCTTCAGCAAAATTCGTCGCCAAAACGGCCATTAAAATACCCGTTGATTGCTTTTGAAAAAAAAAAATCCCATTGATCCTCAAAACTTATCTGTTATTGTAGTGTTTTTAATAATTAGATTTATTATATTTGAAATTGAAAAAATTCTTTTTTTTTATCTAATAGTTGAAAATACTATGATAGTTGTTAATTGGCTAATGTTGCATTAGTTTTTTTTTTACCACAAGAGTAACTCCTGACTTCTGGTACAAATGGGTAGGTGGTTACGTTGATGGGTTGCTCATGTTGTATCATCCTACTGACAAGGATATTTTCTTGGTGAACCCTTCGATAAGGCGATGGATTCGACTGCCCTGTTCGACGTTGATGCCTACTCATACTATGGATGCTGGACTTGCGTTTGTTGATGGAGACTACAAGGTGGTTGGGATTATGACTCCGTGTTGGTGAAGGAATCGGGGTCGTAAAGTAGTGGATCCTAAGATGTTGAAAAGAGTTTCTGTCGGTGACTCCTCCGTTTATTCCTCGTGATGATAGCGGGACTAATGGGACTACTGTTTTTATAAATAATGCTGTGCATTGGGTTGGTTACGACGCGCAGCTGTCGGCTCGGTATGTGGACAATTGAGTTATTTCGTTTGACGTGGTGGCTGAGAGGTTGGATTACTTCGAGCTCCCGAAATGTTGTGGCAATGGTGCACATTGCTACTCGAAGGTTAATGTTCTGGACCGCTTTCTAGCGCTTTTTGATCTGTTTTCCAGGGAAGTATGCATTTGGGTAATGGAAGACTATGGTAACGTAGAGTCACGGACCGACCAGACGATACATGGTAGATATCTTCTGTTGTCAGTTTGTTTGTCTCGAGAAGAATGATGAACCGTTGTTGTGACTAGAATATCAAGGTATGCAAATATACGAAGTCAAGGCCAAAAAGGTGGATAAGTCTAGAAGTGTCGGGCTGCGAACATTCTATGCACATGTTTATGTTCAGAAATTGCCACTTCTCACCAATACACACAGACACGCTATGAGCGTATTGTGTTCGAAGAACGAAGACTGAAAGCAACATGGGTGCTTTTTCATTGACAAGGTAGCTTGAGAAGACTTGAGGTATTTTCGTTCTAGTTTTAATGGATTATGTGTAGAAGTGAGAAGGATGGCTGTTTGGCTTTTCGCTATTAAAGAAGTTCGGACGGCATTTTATGTGCTTCATAAATCTTTTGGGTTTCA
Source organism: Drosera spatulata (assembly GCA_035668315.1). Classification (NCBI taxonomy): domain Eukaryota; kingdom Viridiplantae; phylum Streptophyta; class Magnoliopsida; order Caryophyllales; family Droseraceae; genus Drosera; species Drosera spatulata. Next base: position 6,960 of record JAOVYX010015551.1, on the reverse strand, counting down.
ATGAGCATAAGTTGTTAGTAGTATTTTTCTTTTACACGCTAGAGTAAGGAAACAACTAGTCTTTTGGATCCCGTGGTTGCAACATCTTACTCGTTAGGATCCATCTTCAAACTGTAGCAAATTGATCCATCATCGACTCCACTGCAGAATGACGATTGATACGATGTATTCATACATCAAACTCAAATAGAGCAACCCATTACCCACCGTATGATAAGATAAACCGTATCATAAGAACAAAGTTACGCCAGCTTATCCATAAGCTTCTGTAAAATAGAAAGTCCCAGGAATATCATATCGTTTTAGACACCTTCTCATAAGCATGTGTTGGCTTGAAGTGACTACAAATTTACAATGCACTGATGCGAGTACTTGAAACAATGCAGTATTTCCAAGGACTCATCATCTAGTCTGAAATAATCCTGACGTAGCTTTTCGTGCAAAACAATTACTTGAAATGCTTATTCAACAACAAAAGTAATACTTAGATTCTGTTTAAATAAAGTACAACACTACTACACACGATATGTACAAAGATGATACACCAGGAACCTGCACAACCTTTTCAAGCAGCGGTTGTCGAAGGTGGGTAGGCTTGGCGACCACCCACATATGTAGCCTCGATGGTCGCAGATACTTCTTTCAAGAAATCTTCCCAGGAGTCTGTAGATAAAACAACAAAATCCGCCAACTTCCCCGGAGACAGAGATCCCAATTCGTGGTCCAAAAAGCAGGAACGAGCGGCAGAAATCGTATGCCTGAAATAGAGCTACTTGAAAATTAGTAAAATTTGGTTGGATATGTTGAGACAGCTAACAATTCTAATTTGTTCCAACAAACTTAAACTTGGGGAGTTGATTATTGAACATCATATCATAGCAAGTTCAAATACAGATAATAAGTTTATATCATGCAACCCTTGTTTATTTTATGAACAGCAGTAAGGGAGTGGGAGTCTATGCAACGCCCGTGCTTTGAACCAGGAGGGGAACACCAAAAAGAGCGTGGCCAAACACAACAAAAAATCACACATCTTCAACAGTACTTGAAAGTTTTGCACAATAAGTTCCTTTATTGCGCACAAAGAATTGTACCCAACCAAAGCAAATATATAGAGAGAGTGATGAGACTTACGCAGCTATTGCATCCTTCACTGTGATTCGCTCTGAAGGGATCCAAGGAGAATCCCATGAAAGCGGGATTCTTTTCACTGCAGTCCGGATACTGTACAAGGGATCAATATCTGCAACCTGAAACCATCCCTCAGAAATGTGAATAATCAACCTTATATTTTGTCTCCAAACTAAGATTACTCATCCAAGGAACTTTTTGATGTTTAAGTGGAAAGGATCAAGTCTCACAGGCCAATCAGATCCAAAAGCTAATTCTGCATTGTTTGCCAACAATGAATGGAAGAGATAAGATCCTTTTTGGGCCCGTTCCTCTCCAAGCTTTTTAATAGCAGAGTCCGCATCATAGAGCAGGTGCTCCGGCTGCCAAAATGTACCAGTTTAGTGCATTTCAAATATCAAAAATAGATGCTGGGCAATGCTGGGAGAGAACGTCTATTTATCCTATGCTGAGACCATGAGGCTGAGCAGGTTCCATTCGCACTCCTTTCTTACTGCTGCTTGAGTTAATCGGGTTCCTCACACACTCAAAGCCCAGTGAGCATCACTTCCTGAGGTGTGCTGATATTCAACCATTTGCTAGACAAGAGTTCAAATCATAAAGTTGAACTTTTGGTCTGCTGATTTTTTGGATTACTACCATCTCAGCTGGTTAAAGGCCACAGTAGTTCAACCAATACTACTTCATGCTATTTAGACATGTACTATAAACTAAATTCAACTTCCTCTACGGTAGAACACTAAAATAACAAGTAAGCGACGAAAAACTAGATATACCTGCACTGATGCTATGATCCCTTGTTCGCCAAAGAGTGCAGGAGATCCAGGAGCTAAATGCTGGGCATGTTCTATCTGAAATCAGAACAAGAGCCTTATCACATGAAAAGTCACACTCTGAGTATCAGCAAACAGTTGCATGCTGAGAAACCAGAGCAACCTACTCGGAATCTCCTATCCCTCGCTCCATTGGAAGCAGCAACTGATTTGTAGAGGTCCAAGATCAAGTCGTTTGCCTTATCACCAATGGCATGAATAGCAACCTGACAAAGTTTTGAATAAAACAAAGCATAAATCCCAATTTTTTCACCAAGAAATCTGACCAAAGCCAGTAAGAACTCTAGAATCAAGTAAGTGAAAAAAAAAAACCCCATAATTCGGAAGCTCAAACGAACCTGAAGCTCAGATTTATCTGACGCGGAAGTCATGTTGAACACGCTATCAAGATCAGTTACTTGGAGCCCATAATTCTCAGCATCATCAGTGTACGACTGCATGCAGCAATAGAACACCAAACCTAATTTTAGTTTTCTGACGACATAATAGGACTATGGAGAGTGAAACAATGTTTACAAAGATCAGTCCTGAAACAACAGCACGATGTTTGGGTTTGCAAGACAATGACCAAAATCATAATGTAGTGTGCAAGCTATGTTTACAAGATATTCATCATGTGATTGACAAACCCAAATTACATAAGCAAAAGAGATTTCAAAGGAAATGCCAGGTCTTCCCAGCTTGCTAGATTCTCGAGATTGTCCTTTTGCTATTAAAGTTACATAAGCAAATCTGAAATGCTTGAAATTTTTAGAATTCCTCTACATCATAAACATCAAATGTCCACCTGATAAAAGAGTGCACTATTCGATCCCAAAGACCCATCAATGAAGGCCTTCACACCACCCAAATAGATCCATTCGCTCAGCATACGACCTTTTGTCTGAATAAGTTCCTAATGATTCATATAAAACATCATCAGGGATACAGGGGAAGAAAAAAAACGCACCACTTTAATAAAAGGAACATATCCGGAAAGGCCTCATCAAGACTTCAAGAGTTCGTACAGCTAGACGTGACCATGTCTCCATAGGAAAGAAAAGGTACGATCTAATCTTCATGTTTCCAGAAGCATCTTCCCAAAGATAAACATCTGCAGAAATGGAGAAGAATCCCATTTCACAATACATTAGCTCTGTGCAGAACAATACTTTTATGAGATTATACCAACGATCAAGTTTTGCAATCAAAGTGAAGTAAAATAGTGATTTCTTAAATGGGACAATTGTAATTTTGCGTATGAAACCTGTTAGATCATCCCAGGAAAGCTGACTTGAAGCACCAGGAAAGTATCGACCAAGATCGACCACCGTTGTCACTCCTTTAGACAAAGCATAATTACTCGCCCTTACCAAAGCTTCGCGTCTCTCATTGACAGAAGCTTCTGGGATCATTGGGAGAAGCAGCTTCCTCGCAGAATCAATAAGCAATCCAGTGGGGTCTGAAAGGTAGACAGCAATAAACAGTAGGGCTTCTTAAGTAACTTCAAGACACTTCTAATAGATTTTATGTCAAGTTATTAAATTTAGAAATTAGAATATTGGTAGAAACTAGTCATATGTCAAGTTCAAATGATCTACCCTCTAAATGAAACTCCAGTTACCTCCATTGTCGTCTTTTACTATAGTTCCTCCTGCTCGATCTTCGGTGTCACGAGTGATTCCGGCCACCTTTAAAGCTAATGAATTTGCCAGCCCCATGTGACCATCCATCCTTGAAAGCCACACCTTGAAGCCAAGAAAATTTATCAGAGAGCACTGCATCACACTATGTCCATCGCCGGAAAGATAAAATGGTTTCTTGACTTCGTACAGGGTTATTTGGAGTTATATCATCAACCCAAGATGTCAAGGGCAAATCACCTCCCCACAGATCATTATTCCATCCACCACCCAAAATCCAGGAGCCTTGTTCCTTACCTATAAGGCGATAAATGACGATATTAAAGTGGGAGACACGTGAAAAATTTAAGGTTTCCTTGCCAACTTCAATATAATGTGGATCCAAACAAGCCATAACACTCATCAAAGTCATTCTACAACCAAAAAATCAGGATAAAAGCAAAATCAACTTTAGTATGAGTTAGTTAAGCTATGGCAGGGCTTCAATTCATCCCCGGAAATGGGAAGCTTATTTCACAAAAGATATAGTGGATCAAAATATTTAACCTATTTAAATATGGTGCTACATGTTGTAGGTTGATTCATGGCCATTGAAATTTTCATATGCTTGAAGAACCTTTTAGGTTTGTTAAAAAAAAAAAAAAAAAAAAAAAAACAGGTCATGACAGACTAATACCATCAAGTTGCTGCTACAAAATTTTAACCATGAATAGGTTTTAAAGAGAATTATGATTCAGCAACTTCTTCATTCAAGCATGAGATTACATAGTAGGGAATACATAAAGTTTAATAAACAAACACACATGTCTTGTCAGACATAGGTGTTAGGACACCAACTACAGTGTAGAATGTGACAGCCTCACAAATACGTCTGTAGAGCTGCAAAACGTACTGGCTCACATAAGCTATATCAAAATTAGCGGCCATTAAATTAAACAACTCTTGATGCACCCTTTCCATTTCCATGTCCAAAGGGGGGATGACAATTCTGTCCTCTATTTAATGAACGTATGCATTTGGAAACAAAAATGAATCAAATTGAATAAATGTTTGTAGCGGCCTCTGCAAGCTAGAACCTTTGAGCGTAATTATCCTTGAGTCTTGCAAAGACAAACATAACATTAAGGGAAAAGCAATGAGGAAAAATATAACTAGATAAATAAAACTTACCTTCTGCTGCTAACTTAACTTTGGATATGAATTCCTCTTTCGTGGAAACATCATGTAATTCAACCTGTGCCATCTGTCCAACAGCAGCTATATTAATTATTAAAATCGACAATCATATGAAACAACCAACTTATATAGCAACAGACAAAGCACTAAACAGTTGCAAGCTCTGACTTCAAAGCTGGATGTTTCGTAAGGTCCGGACAATGTTTTATTTTACATCTTTGGAAATAGAGCATAAAAGAAGTTATACAACTGCAAAATATCCACCCAGGATTCGTAACTTGTGACTTTGGTTTTATTATTATTATTATTATTATTTATTAACTTGTGAGTTTGTTGTTCTGTTGATAAAACCAGAAAAATTAAATGACAAAAGCTTAAAGTGCAGACTTCACAAACCTGTAGTCCACCATAAATTAAGTGCAAATGAGAATCTATGAATCCTGGAAGCACAATTTTTCCTTCAAGATCCAATCTTTCGTTTGCATTTCCCTCCAATTCCTTCATCACAAAGACAGCGTGAAGTCCGATATTAGATTCAGAATCCAAACCAAATAAAATAACTTCTACCCATGTTCAGTTAGGGAACTCAAAGCCATCTCCAGTTCTACATTTGACTACAAAGGAAACAAAACGCCAAGACATTTCATATATCACCATATCAGTATAATACATCAAGATTGAAGAGAATTAATACGCTAGTCAAATTTAAAATAAAACACTCAAATTTTCAGAACTCAAGTTTTGTACTCGATTTATATCTATCTTGATGTGCAAGTGTTCATGATTGAAAGCATAACATAAGTCGACCATAGAAAATTGCAGAATCCCATAATGTACATTCCATCTCTCCCTCCATAAAAATATAACTGAGCAAGTTTCTTTTCGCAATAATTTCTTCTAACAAAAACTAAATTTAGTTATTGATCCTGTTCGAAAAGGGGAAACAATTTAGCACAATCATCTCCAAGTAAGACAGACAGTGAGTCAGTCAGTCTCACCTTGAGAGAAGAATAGTTTCCTATCCTCAGAACCCTCCCATTCTTTATAGCCATGGAATCGGCGAACGGCATCTCGGGATCAACCGTATATATGACTCCATTCGTCATCAACAAATCCGCAACAACACCAGCAACGGAGTCTCCACTGCTCGATGAATCCTCTGCCAAAGAGAAACAACAAAATGAGAGAGAGGAGAGAAATTAAATGGGGGATTTGGTTAAAGTACGAGTGGAGTGGAGAAGAGGAGAGACTTACTGGTGTTATTAGGGTTTAGAAGAGGGACAAGGAATATGGAGCTGAGGAGAACGGCGGCGGCGGACACGACAACGACGACGGCGGGGTTCATCGGCGGCGGCGGCGGCGGTTTGTACGGAGATGGAAGCAGAGAGCAGAGCTCAAGTGGGACTGAACTGCAGATGCAGATAGAAATATGGAATACAAGTGAGGACAACATGTACACGTGAAATCGTTTATCCCAATTTTCCCTTTAACTGTGTTGATCCAGTGATATTCGACTCAATCTTTTTTTTAAAGATCTCACTTGTTTCATTCAAGGATATTTTCCTTTTGTAATTAAAGAGTTTGTCAAAATACTCTCTTCATCTTTTTTAAATGTCTTTATCAGCCGTAAGAATATGCTCGGCATCATTCTTAACACATTTTACTTGACCTAAATCCTCAAAATCCATGGCCAGTGTTCGGGGGATTAGTCGAGGTACGCGCGAGCTGTCCGGTACATGTGAAATCAATCAACCTACTTGGTCTAGTGGTCCTCAAAATCATCAATCAACCTACTTGGTCTAGTGGTCCTCAAAATCATCAATCAACCTACTTGGTCTAGTGGTCCTCAAAATCTATATTGGTCACGCGAAGTAAACACCATGGTACTTCATCTTATATATGTCTAGGTGATCGACGAAAAGGTATGGGCTCAAAGCTGATCCTTCGTGTGAACCCACTTTAATAGGAAAAGCAGTTGTTTCACCAACATAGGTTCGCACACATGTAGCAGCTTTTTCATACATGTCTTTCAGAATCTCGATATACTTACTCGTCACTCTCTTCTTTTTTAAAGTTTTCCAAATCACTTCTCTTGGAACAGAATCATACGCCTTTTTCAGATCGACAAAAATCATATGTAAATTCTTCTTCTCTATCCTAAAACGTTCCATTACACATCGCAAAAGGTAAATAGCTTC
>JAOVYX010015550.1:0-27466 GCA_035668315.1 Drosera spatulata | reverse complement strand
TGAGACTGAGAGTTTCAGTGGCTGGGTAGAAGTCCTGCCACTTCAATCAGGATCAATTTCTCATCAGAATCTCTGTTCCATTGTGGCACATTAATGGGACACTGCGTATCTCCTGGGTTAACCAAATTTGCTGAAAACAATGCAGCTTATCAACGAATCATAACTTTTGTTTCTTGATCTTACAGGGAAACAATTTGGAGTCACGGACTTCGTGAATCCCACTGCCTGTGGAGATAAATCTATCAGTCAGGTATGAGTCGCTTCATAGCTTGGCAATCATCAGAAGTTTTGAGTAGTTTCTAAGTTCTGTTGTTTTCTCTGTTGGTTGATGTGAGTATACCTGATGGTAGACGGGATTATAATCTGGTTCGGTTAGAATATGTAATTGAGCGTGCCAGTTTGCTGATCTGAACTGAATATCTAGAGTCGACAGTCCTTAGTGAGTAATTCTCAGATGAGAAGCACAAAGAATGGTTTGTCGTTGGTAGATGAATGTGCAAATAGTAGCAGCCAATAAAGAACTACTGTGATAGTCTCAAACATAATGAGGTCAAATAACCGAACTATAAGACCTATCTGTCAGAAAGTATACTGAACATATCAGCGCATAAGTTGACTGAAAGGTTGCCGCATGCACATGATCCAGGGGCGGGTATGAAGAACTTAATTTAACATTTTACAGCAAAGTGCAAATCATAAGTTTTTATGGAGCTGATTATTTAATGATGTCTTATTTGTCAGGTTATAATTGAGATGACAAATGGAGGTGCAGATTATTGCTTTGAATGTGTCGGCCGGGCATCATTGGTGCAGGAAGCTTTTGCTTGCTGTCGGACGGTCTCTCTCTCTCTCTCTCTCTCTCTCTCTCTCTCTCTCTCTCTCTCTCTCTCTCTCTCTCTCTCTCTCATATTCTCTCTACTATGATACTTCTTGGAATTTCAGCTTCTTTTGTTGCAAGTTGTGACATCTGATGGTAACAATAGATAATGCATGGTTCACTTGATTTGCATGTTAAAAACGATAAGATTATTCCTTTCCATGAGCAAAATCAAAGCTAAGTCTGCAGTGGTTCTACTGCTGGCCTGGATGCTTTATCCATCGGTCATCACCTCTGAACGAGTCAATGAGCAGTGATTTAGGACTCCCATTCTCCGTATTATCCTTCTCCCATTTGATTTCAGTTTTTGGATGGTAAAAAATAAAGCTGTGATTTTTCATTGTGTAAACCTCAGGGTTGGGGAAAGACGATTGTTCTGGGCGTGGACAAGCCGGGGGCTCAGTTGACCTTTACTTCCCACGAAATCTTACACAGTGGAAAAACCCTTACAGGGTCCTTGTTTGGAGGTATCAAACCTAGGTCTGATATCTTCACTTTGGTGAAGCGTTACTTGGACAAGGTATTTTGTTGAACTGTTTTCCCTCTCATTTCGGTTGAATTAGCTAGTAAGTTTGTTGATTAGAAAAGTGACCAGAGATGCAGGGTAGATATTTATCAATCCCGATTGATTGAAACTGCATAGCCAAAAGCTTCAATGTATTTTGGTTGGGTCTCTGGTAAACACGAAGCATCAGAAGATGCTATTTTAAAAGCTGTTACCTGATCTAGACTCGGCCACATTTAGGTTAGAAATCAGAGTCAAATTGCTTAGAGCAGAAACTGGACTTGTGGTCAATTTTGAAGAGTCCTGAGCAGTAAATGAACTACGGTCCAATCTATTGCGTTGGTTTATGTTTCCACCGAATTCCATACTGGAATCGAATTGGCTGTTCTGTTCCGGTTCCAAATCGTATGGTCATCAGAAAAAAATGAGCAAATCTTCTGTAAGTGTTGTATGGTCATCAGAAAAAAATGAGCAAATCTTCTGTAAGTGTTGGTGAATCGAGAACACAGAGCGGAAGAGCAATTGGTAAAAAGTTTACATTTTTATTGGGTTTGTTCCAGGAATTGCAGCTGGATGAATTTGTGACGCATGAGATGAAATTTGATGATATCAACAAAGCTTTTGAGCTTTTGATTCAGGGAAAGTGCATCCGCTGCGTCATGTGGATGGACAAATAACCAGTTAGTCCCTTGATCGCGCTCCTGTCACGATGCTTATTCGGCAAGTCACCAGTAGCTTGGAATGGGTTCTTTTGTGGTATGATTTCACGGCCCCCTAAACGCTTCCACTTGCTTTGTCTCTTGATATTCACGTTATAAATCACCGAGTGAGTTAAAAAATAACCATATGCTTGGATGTGTAATGGTGCTTGGAATGAAATGCCTGATGCTGTTGATGTTCTTGGAAATGTTTCAAGAAGTTCTAGTGCTCCTTGAAATAAAGGAGGATGAGTTTTAAGTGTTACATTGTGCTTTGATCTTCTCTTACGCTCTGGGGTTCGAAACGCTTCTTTGTTTGCGAACTTGTTCCATTGCACCCTGAAACTTGTTTTCCTGCGACTGTTTATAGCTAGTCTCATTTTAGCTTTCACGTTGTCCATCATTCGTTTTTCAATGATATATGATTTATAATTCATTCATTTGCTTTTGGTGTACATATGTTCATGTGAGTATACTGGTGCTCTTCATAAATTTCTAATAAGATGCAGAAGCCAGATTACGCTGTAAAACGAAGACAAATACATAAACAAACATAATTCACTTTCATATACGTCACAAACAAACACAACCCAATTATAAGTACATTTCATAATATAACAGTACTCACATATGAGTCCAGATAATCTCAAACCTTAAGCAAACAAAAACACATATCACAAAATGAAACTTAGAAACCAAGAAACAGATTCACAGAAACCATGAAACTCTTTTTCCCTTTCAATAAGCAGATGAACTCTCAACTTCCTTGATCACTTCCTGCTTCTCCTTCTCCTCCTCATGCTTGTGAAACCCTGGTAGCTTCTCCTTGATCTTCTCCAGGAACCCTTTCTTCTCCTTCGGCTCCGCCTCAGCCACGGCCACATACTCCGACGCTGAAGTCTCTACGGCCACCACTGGAGGAGGAGGAGTGACCTCCTCGGCCTTCTTGTTCTGGCCGGGAAGCCTATCCTTGATCTTTTCCAGGAATCCCTTCTTCTCCTCTGGATATGAGGGCTCAGTGTAGACGACTTCCTCTTCGACAACCTTGGCCTCGGCCGCCACCACGGCTTCATTGTGTTTTTCTTCCTCCTTGTGTCCTGGTAGCTTCTCCTTGATCTTGTCTTTTAAGCTCTTACTTTCCTTCTTTTTCTTCTTCTTCTCCTCATCTTCCTCATCACTAGACTGCAATCAACCAATCACACCACATTTATATCATCAGTCATCACTAACTTGAACAATTCATGCTTTTCAATTATGGGGAAATTTATCTGTTGTGAACCAGTTCTACCAAAAAGCTTAGATATATGTAAACTTACAGAGCTGGAAGAGTCATGATGTAGCTTCTCAAGGATCCCACTATGCTTCTTCTTCTTCTTCTCTTCCTCCTTCACTTCCTCTACCTCGGCTGCCTTCTCCTCCTCGACATACTCCACCTTCTCCTCATCCTTTCCTATCTTAACATTCTCCAACCCCTCGACTATCACCTCCTGCTCCTCCTCGGACACCTTCACGTCCTCCTCTTCCTTCTTCTTGCCGAACCCAAATAGCCCGCGATCGGTTTCCTCGACCGTTGCATCATTCGTCTCTTCGACCTTCACGACATCATCCACCTCAAGATTCACCTCTAGGTGGTGATCATGATGGTGATGACCGTGGTGGTGACGATGATGGTCGTGATCGTGGACGAGGTCGCGGTTATACTCTTGATCAGCCATGTATGTCGATGATATGTGAAAATGCAAGTTTTTGCTTAGCAAAGAGTGAGACTAGTTTGATGAATGTTTTGATGATTTTGAGATGAGATATGAGATGGGAAGATGTGTGTGTTTTATAGGAGGAAAGTTGAAAGTACGCGGAAGAGACGCGAGGAAGCGAAGTGAAAGGTGCTTTGCTTACTTGCATTGTGATTTGTCACCCTGTCACCGCCCCTAATTGTAACGGATACAAATTATAATGAATAATTAAAGTGGAAAGCAAAGAATCCAAAGAGGCTTTTTGTGAAGAGCTGTTTGGTTTGGTTTACTTTGAATATGAAAGGGTGGCAAGTATAGATGCCAAGGTGTTCATGTAAGCCTACTAAAGTTTTGAGGATCTTAGAGGTGGGGAATTATCCAGAACACATCTATGTTGTGTAAGTTTATATCAATAGGTACAGCGGTAGTTTCTCAAATGGTAAAGATAATAACTCAGATAAATTCATCAAATATAATTTATAGGAGAATAAGATACATACAATGCTTACAACTGTCTCATTATTATTTCATGAAGTCGAGAAAAAGATTGTTCATGGATGAGGTTTACAATTGCAAATGATTGTTATGAACATCTCGCGAGAAAGTGAATGCGATTATAGAAGATTTAACTTTTTGCATTCAGGTCAGTTAATGTGATCATAGAAAGTTAATGTTATGTACTATTAGTAACTGTTCTGCTCAAGTCCAAAGGCAAGCAAACGTTACTCTCCAAAAGCAAGAGAGAGAATACTAAGCGCATGCGCCACGTGTACGGATCACGTGAGAGGAGTGAGTGAGGGGGGCCTGAACCTGAACCGTCGGCATGTGTCGTGGATAAAATCGAGGAGTCTTTTTTTATGATTAAATCGAAATCGGTATCAATGATATTATTATTTTTTCTCAAAGATTTTTTCCAATCTTTCGTCACCGTTTCAAATAAATATTATATTATAAAAAATTAGAATAAAATATATATAAAATTATTTTCATCATCATCGATATATATTCTTAATTCAAAATATTATTTTATCAATAAACACATTTCCGAGTAAAACAGAACCAGGTTGGGCAGTGGAGAAAACGTTTTGTGATTTTCTATTGTTCTCAGGAAGAAAGATGCTTGAAACGAGAAAGAAGGGCTCTTCCTTGTTTAATAATAATAAGACTGAAAAGATTAATATTGTTATGTTACGATGTTCTGTAGAGTTTCCAAAGGTGCTTTTTCATTTCTGGGCACATACAAGTAGCCAGATGTAAGAGCACTTCACGAAATCTAGAATAGACAAACAGACGCAAGACCATAACACAGTGGCGGTCAAATCAAATGAAACACATTCCCAAGATGTGATTTCCTATGAAGTGTGTGCTAATAAGTCCCGATTCTAATATTAAATGAGGAGCTAGATCCAAACCGAACACGCATCCAGCTCCATCTTCCGCTCCATGCTCTCTTCACCTCCACCGTTGTCGCCGCCGCCTCCATGGATGTTGGTGGTGGTCTTGTTGGACCGGGGTCGGCCGGTCGAGTCTAAGAAATTAGATCGAGATCAAAGGGATTCGATTTGATTTTTAGGGTTTTGGGGTGATTTGAGGAGACGATAGACGACGGTGTCGGGCGAGGTGGAGCAGGGGAGGAAGAGGGAGAGGTGGTTGCGGCGGCGGGTGGCGGTGGAGGGCGGAGGTGAAGGAGGAGAGGAAGTGGGAGAACAGGGGGAGAAGAATGCGTGTTTGAAAATGTTTATACCAATATTTTTGAATTTTTGTATGTTTAGTTTTTTCGTTGAAATAATTATTAAAAAAATTTATATTATTTTTTAATTTATAAATATTATTAAATTTTATATATGTCATGATAAAAAAAAATATATGTAAATATTTTTATCGTTAGTGTAAATTATTACGAAAAAATGATACGATTGAAAATATTTTACTATAAAAAATTAAGAGTTTTTATTAAAAACAAAAAAAGTCAAAAAAATCTTATATCACATAGTATAACAACTTGAGCTAATTTATTATGTGATACGATTAATTTGATAGTTATAATCATTTCAGTGAAAAAAAAATAGAGTAAATATAGTTATAATTTCATAAAGATTATATTCTAAAAGAGATATATATTCATATTCTTTATTCAAAAAATTTTTATGAAAATATTTGAGAATATCATCAAATATAAACAAAATATCTAAATAATTTAAAAGTTATTTTAATAATATTTTTTTATATCTATGTTGTCCCTGTGCATGATTGATATTGGATAAAAAAATAATTTTTCACATTATAATATTTGAACCGTCATTAGAAAAAAAGAGGGGAAAAAATCATTTATTTTTTTCATATTTTTCGTCTATCCATTTTATTTTATCAAGTCAGTTCATGGATTTGATCATCGATTGGATAAAAAGAGGTAAAATTCATTCTGTGATAAAAGATATCTTTGTTCTTTCATGAAAAATTTTTATAACAAGATTAAACGACAAAATATCTTGGATTATATATATTTCAAGAATCTATTAAATATTCTCGATAAAATCAAAATAGTTTCAAAAAAAATCTATGATGATATCTATGTAGGTAACAAAATATTGACGATATCAAGATAAATATTCCTATAAACGATCAATTTATGAATAATTAGTTAGACGTTCCCGACGCATCATGCGGGTGACACACTAGTAAAATGAATATTGTAAAAATTATGGGACGGAAGAAATATATCGTATTGATAACATTGTTTCGGACATCTATGCTTATCTAATTTTTTTTTTTATGATGATATATCGTATAGACAGAGTACATAGAATGTAAATTTAGAATAACCTCTAATCCATCGGACAGAACAATTTGGATTGGCTCAGAGGTATCACACAATCTTGGAGGTGCCTTGGATAATGATGTAAGGAAATGGAGGGATCGATAACAACCTAGCCCATTGAATTAAAGCAAGATGACAAAAATTGAGAGAAACCTTAAGCGTACTACTTCTTCCGTCTCATATTTATTGAAACATTTTCATTCGATACGTGAATTTATATCAGTGTTAAATTTATGTGGATTTTGTTAAAGAAAGAATATTTTTTTATGATAGTGGGGTTTACTGTAATACTTATGAGAGGGGATAATGGGTATAATATAACAGATAAAATTGATTTTGGTATTTTTTTTATGTTAAAAGGTTACCAAAAGAAGAAAGGTTATAATTTTTTTGAGACTGAACAAATAAAAAAAACGTTGCGATTAATATGAGACGGAGGGAGTATGTGATAAGAGAATTTCCTTAAGTTTGAAGGGCAAGTATTATCGCATGGTGGTAAAACCAGCTTTATTGTATGAAGTAGAGTGTTGACACATTAAAAAAACTCAACTGAGCAAAATGCATGTGACAGAGATCGAAATGTTGCGATGAATGTGTTAGGTCTCGTTTAGGGATGGAATCTCAAACGAAAGGATTCAAAGGAGGTTTGGGATCTTTCCTATTAAGGATAAGATGTGTGAGATACGGTTGAGATGGTATGACCATGTCATACTTAGGGACCTAGAAGCTCCAATTAGACGTGAGTCCATCGAGTTGTCGAGTAGTAGATGTAGCAAGGGAGACTGAAGAAGCATTGGAATGAAGTTATTAAACAATACCTGACTCTGTTCGGATTAACAAGTGGCATTATCCTTGTTAAGAATATTTGACACGTTAGAATCAAAGTTATCGATAATATCAATATTAAGCGTTAATAGCGATTGTAAATAGCGATTGTCGTTAGTGAAATCATCGACTTTAATATTTTTTTTTATTTTTTCTTATTTAACATTTTCATATTTACACCAAAATAATGATAATATGATTTCAGTGGTCGACTTAGAGGAATTTAATAAGATTAACTAAGATTTGAGAAATAGAAAAGTTAACGAAATTGAAAAAATAATGCGAAGACAATTTTTCTTACAAAAGGATGAAAAAAATTATATACATGAATATTAAACAAGAGAATTTTTTTTTTAAAAAAAAAGTCGTTCAAGATAATAATTTTACTTATAATAACAATTATTTTGAAAGGGTTTGTGGGAGCTTATTTTAAACCAGCCAAAATGGATACAGTATACCGTGTTTTGCTCCCTGTGTACTACATTTTAACAATTGTGTAGTGTAGTTTTTTAAAGGATATCATTTACAGTATACAATCATCAAAATGTAGAACACGAAGAGCAAACCACAATATACTGTAGTCACATTGACTGATTTAAAATTAGCTATGTTGAGTCCGTTTTGAAAATATCACATGATGAGTACTAATGTTTTAGAAAATATCATATGATTTGAATAATATTTTTGAAAATTTTATATGATTTGAATAATATTTTTGAAAATTTCATATGAACTGATTAGTGTTTTCATAAATATAAAATTTTGAGATAATTTTTTAAAATTTTTAAGATTTTGAGATGATTATATATAAAAAAAATTCATTATTAAAGGCTCGATTTTATAAAAGACTTGAAACATATTGAAAAACATTCTCATTAGACTAACCTTGATTTGTGCTACGCAAGGTCAAACGACGGTATGATGCTAATTAATTACTCCATATCGACTTTAACATGATTTATGATGCATTAGTTCTCACATTGTTTTTCTTGATTTGTATGTGACTTGATTATATGGATCGTTGTTTTCGTTGATTCTCACAGTGTTACAATGCGAATCGGAGCGTCGGTGTTTAAACAAGGACACTTTGATTATTCCAAGTCAAGTACTACTCAATTTAAGATTTGGTACCAAAAGACTGATACTTTGTGACGAACTCACGTGGAAGAATGGTCGGCTTGATTTTTGTCTCCTGCCTGCCCATAGTTTCATTTCCATCCCCACACTATTTTTTTGACATCGACCTTTTAAAACCACTTTCGGTTGCCATCTGTCTGTACACAAATTTCCTACAGTACCGCGAAAGGGATCTCTATGAGACAACGACACATTTCAGGCTATCTGTACGGTTAGGTATTTTAGTTTAGGAAATCGCTAATTCCCCCCCTCTTTTCCCGTGGGTTCTTTTTTTTCTTTTTTAAATTATTCTTTCTTATATAATATTTAAAATTATTTATAATTTTTAATGTATATATCAAAAATTAAAATAAGTATATATATATGAAAGCTACGCGTCAATATCTATAAAATAAAACAAATATAAAAAATATATTTAAAAAAAAATATTTTCTTCGTCCGATAATAATTATAACATATACATATGTGATAATTATCAATAATTTTTATTCATATCTTCGAAACTGTATTGCATACATTCGATGCAAGTGTTTCAACTTGTTTTACTCATTTATCATTGAGTTTCCCTCCAATTCAAGTCCAAAAACATCGTGAAATAGCTAGTATTTATGTCAGAAATTACTTTGTTTAACTATTTTTACATCCTCATTATCATGTATCTCCAATCCCGAGATGGTGGTGGGATCCAATACAATTCGAGGATGGGCCGATAGTTATGCAATTCATCTTCAACTATGGAATGAGGTGATGAACATCAATCAATGTGATAAACAATATTTTGAAGGAACGATTGAATAGGATAAAGTTTGTATATATTTAAGTATTATTAATATGTATTTGTTTATAATAATAATGAATGTTAATATTGATCTTATTTTATAGATATTAATATATAGAGTTTAAATACATATTTATTTTTAATATTTGATATATATATATATATATATATATTAAAATTTATAAATGATTATAAATATTATATAAGAAAGAATATAATGAGAATTTGAAAAAAAAAATTGGAAGGGGTGATAAACACTACCCAGTTTATTGAGAGTTTCAATAGATAACATGGGTTACTATCATAACCATAGTCATCAAACTTGAACTTGTTTCCATATCTCATTCTCACCCCAAACCCGATCGAGAACGAGTTTAAGAATGGCTAAAATGTATTTTCATTCTCGACTAGAACAAGATATCGAGATACCAATTGGAATCCAAACTAGAAAGAAATCAATTATGGAGTCTGAAGATAGATACATAACCCCCATATGTCCGTAGTTTTCTTTAAGGTTATAGAGATCAAGATTTTAGTGAATATGTACTACATTTTGCAAACTGTCGTCAAAATGATTAATTTAAAATCAGCCTCTATCGTATCTTCCTTGACAATTGACATAGAGTCATTGATCCAAACCCCTATCCTCAATGCTGTGCCTAAACCCAAAAAATTCTATTCGAAATGAATTCGACAGCCCAGTCAATCCCTCCATGAACCAAAGTCCAACAAGAAAACCAACTAGTAACCCAACACACATACATAAAAAAACCGGGTCCGGTCCAAACCCGGCCCATGTCATACCGTCTCCCTCTCCGAGTCTACTCGCTTTCTCACAACATGTAACTCACTCGCCGCCGATCGCCGGAATCACTCGATCTCCGATCACCTCTTCTCCGGCGAATCCGAAACGAGTAGAATCAGATAGAGAAGAGAGAGAAGAGAAGGCGAGGAGAGGAGATGATCACGCGGCATAATTTGGCGGAGCAGCTCCGAGAGTACCAGATTCGGACCAAGCACGATTGGGCCTCGGCGTCGATTTTCTCGTCCTCGAGTAATTTCACTTCGAGGTATTGTTGGTTCGAGATATTGCTTCGATTTCTTGAAATTGAGATCGTTGGTCTGGAATCTCTAATTGGGAATTGGTGGTTAATTGAGAGAAGGTTTTGGATTGTGTGATTCATGTTGGATTCTGATTCTCGGAGCATGAAATAGATGGTGTTAGGTTTTGTTCTTCGGTTTTCTAGATGAGGGGGAAAAAAAGGAAGTGGAAAAATTGTGGGTTTTTCAGGTTCAGTTTTGGTTTGGAATTCAAGATCAATTGACTTCAAGATTGTCCGATTCCGTAGTTTCAAAACTCAATTGATAGTTCTGAAGTTCGCTAATCAAGAAAAGCGATTCTTTTATATTCGAAATCAATTGGTGTTGATTTTAGTGTATGGTCTTGTGTTGTGTGTTTCGTTATTGTAGTAGCGATGTTAAGCAGTTCTGTGGGAATGGCTGGATATAAAATTGATTCTGTGTTGTTTGTTGCTTTGCTTTGCTGAAACTCCCGAGTATGCCTTCTTGTCTAGTTTCTGCAGCGCCATTTTAATTTTCTCTTCTGTGGTTTTCTTAAGATCTCTGACTGTGCTTTATCATTGTGTTTTTGACTGTAGGGTGGACGTTGTGATCTTTGTGATATGGGAACTTGTAATTCTTGCCTTCCTGGTTTTGTCAGCAGTTTCACTATATTTCAGGCACATGCGGCTCGCCTTCATCTTGATATGTATCACGCTTCTATTGCTTGTATGCATGAAAGTTACGAAACAGATAAGGCTGGCTAGGAAGAAAAAACGCAGAATGCTTCTACCATTATCTATGTGAAGTCCTGCCCTGCAGTTCTCCCGGAAGTTTTGGCTCAAGGAGTAAGACATGCCTGTGATAGTATCATGATTTTGGCATCGTTGTTTACACATTTTTTTCGAATTGGCCAAAACGAGCAGAGGCATTAGTTGTTTTGGTGTGCATCAGACAGAGTTCACTGGCTATGTTTTTCAAGCCAGGTTATTGGTCTCAATGTGGTCTGCAGTTAGAACTATCTTTTACATGCTACTGGTGGAATCATTTGTTTCTTTTCGTCAATAGGTGATGTCAACAAAGCATTGGATTGTAGGTGGATTCTAAAGGCAGAAATATTTTTATGAATGTATGATAATTTGAATGTTCGGAAGTTCTTTGAAGGACCTTAACTTATCGTCGTGGGGATGGCTGGCAAGTTCTTCTAGCTTCAGATGCTGGTACTAGTTTTTTCAGACATTCCCTTTTAATGGGTTGAAGATATGATCGTTTGATTCCCATGGTCAAGGCACTTCGCACTTGCTCCAGTCACCAGCAAAATGCTGACAAACTGTATCCAAGCATCGGCAAGCTCCAATTGATATCTGCGTAACTGGCAAATTTGCAGATTTCTGGTTCCTCATCCAGTGCCACCTTGCTCATGGTTTTACCCATGGCCCTGACTCCTGTGCCTGTCAGAAACTGCATGTTTTATCCATGGGGATTCTTATGACTGACGCAACATTTGCCGTTTACGGGCATTATTGTATTGTTCTGTTAGCTGCTCCTGATACAGTCTTCCATAGATTGTGTCAGAGTCCTGTAATCACAAGGAAATTTTGCATGTATATGTTTTAGGTTGTATCGAGATTACTTGGTGTATGCTTCTATGGTTCTATAATTTCAAATGAATAAGATCTCATTGCAGCATGAAACCGTGTTTATCCTTCTGAAAGGAATTAATTCAAGGCTGTCCTAACTTGACTTGGGGAACGGCCGCATAGGGAGGATATATTCTGCACTATATCTCCTATTGGATCTTCGACATCTTACATGTAACTCGAAATCGATGTTGTGATAGATGATGCTGGTGGTACTCGCCGGAGATCTTTTGGACCCCTAGAAAATACTACTCCCACCGTTCCATAATACTTGGAAGCGTTTGATCCGTCACGAGAATTATATGTGTGTTGAATTTTTATAAAATTTGATGAAGAAAAATATATTTTAGGATAGTGAGGTTGTTGTGAGAGCAGGTACTAAATATACTGAAATTGATGTGATTTTTTTTATTAAATATTGGTTAAAAGTGAAAAGATTAAAAGTAAATTGGGACAATGTAGAAAGGAAAGTGTTGCATGTTCGTCCTATGAAAATTACTACCTCCATCAATAACAAATACTACTCCGTTTCATAATTATTATAACGTCTCTCTCTCATTATATTATTCAACACGTAATTTGAGTAATTTCGTTACTCGTCTAAACGATACGATTGAATTTTTCTATTGCCATTCGATTATAGTACATGACGTTTACTATCATTAATGTTTCACGATATTTTTTCAAAAAACGTTTGATCATCCCGTAACTCTGGTCAAAGCTTCTATCGTCATGCATGCCCGATCAAAAAATTATCATGGGACGGAGTATAACACTTGTCTTATTTGAATGTTCTATAAAAATCAATGTTTCCTAATTTGGTAAGAAATAACGCCAAATTAGATACAGTATATCCACTAACTTCTTTCACAACTGTTATAATAAATCGTATTTTTAATATTATTCAATAGAAATTCAACACACATATAAATTTCCGATTCGAGTCAAATTGTTATAATTTTCATGTAATGGAGGGAGTATCTCTGCCCTATAATATAAAAGGCGAAATTGCTATTTGTAAACGCAAAAAATTACTAGATGAAAACAAGTAATAAAGCGACACAATTCGTGACGCTTTACTCATTGTTTTTATGTGGCCCATGCTCTCCCCTGTTCTCCATTTCTCTCCTTCGTCTTCTTTTCGAAAGCAAAAAAAAATCATCCATCACGACAAAAAATACGATCCATCATTAAATTCTTTGACCACATACAAATCCAATCCATAAAACGTCACAGATTGTTGCGCTTTAGGTAATTTATATTTTTATGTTGTTTATCATGTTATTTTTGTGCGAATTTCTTATTGATTTGATTTGATTGAATCCGTATAGTTTGGTGAAACCGAGAACTAATTGATGTCAATTGTGTGGTTATTGATGTGTTGGGTTGTTATATCCTCGATATAAATACACTTAAAACTTCTGATATGAATTGTTTAAAATTTAATCTTGTCTATTCAAATCCTAAATAAATATCATTTTACTAATTTCGTAAAAAAATCTTCTTCTCGACTACTCAAACCCAAATCATATAGTTTTATATTCACTACCCAAATATAGTTAAACTTTATACTGACCTACATAGAATTTTATAATTTTGAGTATATTTTTTTAAACTATTGACTATTACAGTAGTGTTTGAAAAACAAAAATACTCAATTTATTATTGACTGTAAGGCGTCGGAGATAAAAACGATTTAGACTGTAAAACGTCACAGCCAGTGACGCTTTATTCATTATCATATAAAGTTATTATTGACCGTAAAACGTC
This sequence comes from Drosera spatulata, assembly GCA_035668315.1. Taxonomy (NCBI): domain Eukaryota; kingdom Viridiplantae; phylum Streptophyta; class Magnoliopsida; order Caryophyllales; family Droseraceae; genus Drosera; species Drosera spatulata. The sequence goes on along the minus strand of JAOVYX010015550.1, from coordinate 13,626 downwards.
ACGAGTAAAGACAATTTATAATGTAAAACGTCATTGTCTGTGACGCATTACTTTTTGTTTCTATATATTTTGTAAAGTTCCTTAACATTCTTTATGCTACACAATACCCCATCATTCATCAATTGTTAAACTACATTTCATTAACTTTTCACTCATCCAACTCCAATAAGTTTCACTAATTTCTATCATTTTAAAGGACATGCTCGCTATACTACGAATGATCTGTGGGATAACCAAATAATATTTTTTTATAAATTTATCGTAAGACATCAAGCATGATATAAGTTATGAACTATATTTTTGTACCAAAATAAAATTCATATCATATCGTTTACTAACAAAAAATTACGTATAAAAATATATTATAATTATTATGAGACGAAAGATGTAATAAGAATAAAAACGCAAAAAACCAACACACCTAAAAAAGATCGTCAAAAAGTTTGCAACAAAATGATCGTTGAAGAATTTCTCAAAAAAAAAGAAAAGAAACAAAAAGAAAAGAAAAGAAAAGAAAAAGAAGATCGTTGAAGAAATAAAAAGCCCTGATGTGTGCTTCATTTCAGGCGCCAAACAAAACCCTTCCATCATTTGATCCCTTCTCATACTCACTCTACTGTTCCCGAAATTCAACCGCAAATCTTGATTCACAATCAAAGAGAGAACACTTCTTCAAAACCCTAATCGATCGGTCGACGCGATCTTCGCTTCGTCTCCTGGTTAGTGTTCTTTCCATGTCGATCTGGTTTCAAAATCCTTGAATCGATGCCGATTTCAATGTTTGCAATTGATTTTGTTGCGATTTGTTGTAGTGTGTGGTGATGGAAACGTGAAATGGAATGAAACGTTTTCTTTTGAGATGATTGTGTTGATTGTAGTGTGGAGTGAATTGATGCCGATTTCGATGTTTGCAATTGATTTGATCGGGATTTGTTGATGAAAACGAAAAATGTAATGAAACGTTTTCTTTTGAGAGGATTGCGTTGATTGTAGCGTGGAGTGAAATGATGCCGATTTCTATGTATTCATCTGATTCCATTGCGATTTGCTGCAGTGAAATGAAAAGAAACGTTTTCTTTTGAGTTTGTTGCCTTGATTGTAGTGTGGAGTGAATTGATGCCGATTTCGATGTTTGCAATTGATTCGATTGCGATTTATTGTTGTGTCTGTTGATGGAAACATGGAATGGAAAGAAACGTTTTCTTTTGAGATGATTGCGTTGATTGTAAAGTGGTGAACTGATGCAGATTTCGATGTATTCATTTGATTTAATTGCGATTTTTTGCGGTGTGTGTCGCTGGAAACGCGAAACGGACAGAAACGTTATCTTTGAGAGGAAAAGCTTGACTGTAGTGTGAAGGAATGATGTTGCGTGTTGGTTTTACATTGTTGAGTTTTGAGGGAGAGAATTGAGTGAAATTTGTGTTCTGCGTGGCTCAAGGCAGGGTTGGGATAAGGTTTAGTGACTAGTGAGTGTGTATCGGGGATGATGTGAGTAAGAGTCTTTTTTAGCAGGTGCTATCGATTGGCGACACTGTTTTGATGTGATCAACGGACGGACATGTGGAACGAAGGCCTTGAAATGTGTTCCTAGATAGTAATGCAAGAGGTACTAACCGAGAGGAGATGATAAAGGGTTGAGAAGGGATAGAAGAAATTGAACCATGATTTTGTAGAGTAAGGATTTTATTTTTTTGGACAGAAGTCAACATCTTGGTTCTTGTTTATTACGAAGAAAATCTTGGTAAAGTAAATTTTTTTACAAAGGCTCCCTTTCCATTGCTACTGTGATAACTTCTCATAATACTAGTACTTTATATCCGCTAGGTATGTGCATAACATGTTTCTTGATGCCTCAGTAGAGTTTCGGACATTCAGGGGAAAGAATCCACTTCAGCCCCATTGTTTAACTAAATATTTCGCCTACGTACATGTGATGGCTCTGGCACTGAATCTTTTGAATTCCACAACTGCTCTTTCTCCTTTTCTCTTTAAACTTCTGAAATTTCACATATAAGTAGAACTAATGAATCTATTTGAGGTTCAGTCTGTTCTTTATTCTCTTTGTATCGGCATTGATGTTCAGGAACGTAACTGACATATTGAATCATGAGAACCGGCATTTTTTTCATCAGCTTTTTCTGATTGTAGATGTGGTTTAGTGCCGCTTTCTTTCTCTGGCTATTGCTAGAGGTTCTTTTTCTTACAAAAATACAGATGTATTTTTTTTTATTTGTTTCTTTCTCATATAAAAGTTGTCTGAGCAGGACTACATTGATCAGCATGGAGACTGTTCCTAATCCGGAGTCTTCTTCGAAGGGAGCTGATGGTATGGCTTCATTCCCACCCTAAACCAGAAAAGAAGAGTACTGAAAGGGAAATGCATTAGTATTATCCTACGTTTAATGAGACACTGTGTGCATATCACCTGTCATGTTTAGAGTCAGGTGCAAGCCTAATGGTGGCTTGTCTATGGATCAGATTAGCTTCACATGATATATAGTTTAAATGCTGGTTTGTGAATGCAGTCGAGGTTTATCCAGCCCTCTTCTTTGGCTTCTGGTTGTGTAAAATTTTTTCAAGTTGATCCTGGTTTTATGTTAACGAAGTATGTCTGAAAAGATAACTGGTGATATTAAAATTGGTTTGTTATGTTCTATAAGGAGCATGTAAAAGAGAGGAGGAAGCTCCATTGATTGAAACTGCATATCAGAAACGCCTTGAGGAAGAAAAAGTCCGGCATGAGCATGAACAGCAGGTGCGGTTAAAATTTCACTGTAGATGGCCATCATCTTAATTGACTGTAATTGTAGTATAATAATCAGTGCTCTTATCACCTAAATAGATCATATTTTCAAATTTTTACGAATTTCTTATCTCGACAGTAGCCATTACTCGAATATCAAGATATCCTTTTCCCCATGAACTCAAATCAGTTTCTGAGGAGCAATAATTCTGTTCATTTGAGAGGATTTCAACCATATCAGTTATTAAAAACAGCAACTTATTGTCCTTGGTCTATCAACACCTCACTGGCTTGTACTCTAATTCAAGCTCGTAATACTTGTTCATACATACTTGTTGGGCTAATTTTGCTTGGCCATTATATTAATGACATTGCAGACGGAGGTTGAGCTTTCCCGACAAAGTCATGATCATGACATTCAAGAGAAGCATAGGCTATCCCGTATGCTGGAGCAGAAGGTAACGAAATTGTTTGCCATTCAACTAGGTTCGTTCTTGTTTGTGTTTAATCATGCTTGCCGAGTAGATCTGGTTTTGATTTTCATGTAGAAGACTATAATAAGCCACAGACGTAGTTTGTGTTGTATCCTACAGAGTTTGTGAATGGTCACTGGTATCCTCTTTAGACGTTAACTGACAATTATACCAACAAACCTGATTTATATCCTATCATGTGAGTTGGACTACATATGACGGTGACAATGTGCCTTACATGGATCTTGTAAGTTTTGGTCGTTTGGCTACTAAACTCACACCCTCGGCATTTCATCCTAAACTTGAGACTAGTTACGGAATACACGTAAACCCCACTCCAGGCAGGTATACTTTGAATACAGTGAGTGAGTGACCTTTCCCATTGCCTACCTAGTACCTAAGGCTCCCATGTAAAGCGAGGTTTGCGACGAAACTGGTCTTGTTTTAAGTACTTTATTGAGCTAAACATGCCATCTGCTTTTACCAGGGTGTCATTTCTGATGGAAGCCTACACCTGTGTGTATGTGGTGTATATCGATATAACTCTTGCTTACTTCCCCTTTCATAAATCACTGCGGCATGCCAACATCATTCATCTGGGTATATCTTGTTCTGAGTGCACGAGTGCAGAAGCTGAGTAAAACCTTTTTATTTCTCTTCATGCTCTTATTTTTAACCAAGTGGTCTGATGGCGTTGGAGGAGATCCGGTTAATATATCATATCACAATTCAGTGTGGTCCGCGTGATTGGTAGTTTATGATGTGCTTTGCAGAGAATATCTGAGCAAGAAGTAATTAGTCACCAACGAGCTGAATCTAAGACACTGCAGCTGGAGAAGGAAGATTGTATAAGGGAAATCCACCAGGAACATAAACAAGAGAAAGAGACCAAGACGAAGATGATGTCCTCCTTGAAATCCGAAGAGGAAAGTTTGAGGAAACAGCAGGAAGACGAAGAAGCTCGGAAGCATGAGGGTATAGTCCTCTATATCAGCTATTTCTTAATCGTCAAAGCTGTAGTGAACCTGTGTGGCTGGTAAATCCTCCAGTTTTTCTGATACCTGATACACAGGTCATGACTCATGATAATGTAACTTAATCGTGGTATTTTATGAAACTTTGTCTACATTTATGATAATGTAGAGGCCGAGAGAAGGAAAGATGATGCTAAACAGAAAGCAGATGTGACTGCTGAGACGCAACGACAAAGCGAGCAAGAGCTGGTACAAATGGAGAGTCAGCAAAGGGATGAACTCCCTGGGACGTCGACAGATTCCATCTCAAGGCCTTCGAGAGCACCTGACGCGAACCGAGAAGATAATGTACAAGGCCCCAGAGCTCCTACTCCATCACCTGGCAAGTATGTGCCTCCCCACATGAGAGCTGAACCCCGTGTGGAGCAGAGCTCGCCTCTGGTGCCTGCTAGGCGGGGTGACGGTGGCACATCGCGTGATGATGTACAAGGCTCCAGAGCTCCTACTCCATCACCTGGCAGGTATGTGCCTCCCAACAGGAGAGCTGAGCCCCCTGTGGAGCAGAGCTCGCCTCCGGTGCCTGCTAGGCAATCCTCATCCATCTGACAGGAGGTGAGACAACGGTCATAGTTCCTTCGACAGTTTACTGCACGAGATAGAAGGCTCTTTTGAAGCAGTAGCGGATGGTCTTTCTCCTGGAATTTTCAGACATTGCTCTTCTGTTCCTGGTTGATCACTCTATTCTCGATCTAGGGCAATTCTAGAGGGATTACTTATGAACTCGGTTGTTTGTTTTTTTTTTTTTTTCTTTTTCTTTCCCTGCATTGATTCTGAACATGTGTCGTAGTTACATTGATCGTATGAGGTCGTTATAAGCTCACATTGGTTCCTCTGAGGCCAATAGCAAACAATGGTCCTTGAAAGATCAATTCAACGGCCTTGGAATGTTTTGGCATTCATGTTGTATAATCGTAATCGTGATGTTGCATAACAGGTATTCTTCAAAGGTTCAATTATACAGGAACCCATTGTCGCTTATACACAAGTTTTATCTCTTGGTTGATGTAAATTCGTCCTAGCACACATAGTTCTTCATGGCGGCGCCATTTGGCAACTCAGGCAGCCGCCACATTGATGGCATGACACATGTCGCTTGCAGGCAAGCATTTAAAATAATAAAAACCAGCAAAGATCAGCAGGAAAACTGATCATTTTCTGTTCAAGAAATAGCAAGTGCAATTGCTGAAGCAGGAGCGGATGGAGAAGAAAGGGGAAGACCAGACCAAGGAGAAGAGCGGAGGAAGCGAGCAGCAGCCGTCGACATTGTTTCCAATGGCGCCACTGACACATGAAGCTTATGGTGGTGGGATGTACGGAAAAGAAGATTATAATGAGCCCCAGAAGCCATCAGAGCAGCCGGCGAGCGTGACACAGAGCGCTGATGGACCGGAGGCGGCAGTGATGGAGCCGAAGCACAAGCCCCCGCCATCGACCGGAGATCGTGATCTCGACATCACGGGGCAGTCTTATATTCAGTAGGAAACGGGAGCTACTGGTTTGGTTTTATGATGTATGATGTGTGATGTGTGATGTGTGATGTGTGATGTGTGATGGAGTAATTCGTAGAACTGTAAGCAAAGTAGTGAACTATAGTCTTGTCGATTTTGATGTTGATAAAATGCATGGTTTCATGGTGCCAAATGGATCTCAACGTTGTTGCTACATAAGAGTAATTGAATTCTGATTATCATAGAAGTGCTCGTTTCCATACATTATAGAGAATATCAAAGGAAATGCATGTAATTTTATCTTATAAATTGAGTGTCCATTCTCCAATTCAAACGGACCTCTAACCGTCTCTTCACCGATATCGGTGAAAGATCATAAATTTTATCACTATTTCATAATATAGATAACGATTTGATCCGATATACAGATTTATGTGTATGTTGAATTTGTATGGAATCTGATGAAGATTGATTTTTTTTTTTTTGTTATAGTAAGATTTACTATAACAGTTGTAAGAGGAGATAGTGGATGTATCATAATAGATGATGATTCTTTTGATATTTTTTCCATGTGAAAAAATTATTAAATATAATATATTATATATATTTTAAAATGATCCAAATAGACAAATATTGCTTATATTATGAAACGAAAGGAATATACTAAAAACCATGTACAGAACCGCGTCCAAGATATGTACCATCTTCATGTAAACCTCTCAGTCAACGGTAAATATAAGCCAAAACTTCCAATTTTCACGAAACAAATGTTATTCCTCCTCAACCTTGCTCTATGTACAAGAACAATGTGTAGTGTAGCAGTATAATATCTAATGTATCATTTGTGCATACCCAGTTTGCAGATCTCGTCGACGGCGGGCGTCTCCCAAATGGCCGCCTTCCGCCTCATCTCTTGAAAATCCGACACACATTGCTCCACCGTCAGCTTCCCTACTCGTCCCCTCGACTCAGCCAACACAGGTCCGACAACCCGGTCAAAAACCCTCTCCCACCCGGCCTCCCACTCGCCGTGAGCGTCACACAACTTGAGTTTGGTCCCGTTACCGGACTCTGTCCAGCTCCAGCCCCGAACCAACCCACTCATCACCTTCTCCGCACACAGACCAACACAGATAGGCTTACACGGCCTGCATTTGGCCCCGCTGAGCGGTCCAATGCTCGAAATCCCCGCCACCGGGACACCATACCGGGATGGCGGGAATCCATATTTCCTGTCTGAGACGATGCAGAAGGGCTGTGATCGGAGGAGGAAGGGGATTTTATTCGTCGTCAGCTGGGCCTTGAATGCGGTTTCCGAGTTGAGGCGCTGAAATCCGGCTGAGTCCAGGGTTGGGACGAGGGAGAGGCGAGAGAGGGCGATCACAGAGGTGTTCCTGTCACCTATGCCTAGACGGTCGTTGAGGCCACCGTATGTGGATCCTGGCGGGACAATGTAGCTGCCACGGACAAAGTTGGACCGGTCGAGGGGGGCGGACCAGTAGCCGTCAACTCGGGTTCTGATGATCCAGTCGTATGTGAAGTAGTTCCGGGTTTCGTAGGATTTGATGAGGGATAAACAGCTTTCTACCAGGTTGAAGTATTGCAATAGACCCTGTTGATGCAAATAAGCTACCCATAGAGTGATCGATGCAGTGGAGCTAGGACAATGTACAATCTAATGAACTGTTAACACTATGTTGATTCCTATGAGGCGTAATACATGACTGTCGCATTGTATTTGGACCAAACAACATTTAACCTGCAGCTGGCTAGTAACGGCATCTTCGAGCCCTGAATATTCAATCGTGTGCTGCATAGAGTTTTTTTTTTCCCTCGATTTGTTACATTCACGCTACTAAGATCTCTAATTTTCATCATTCCGGTTCTTTTCGGAAATTACGAAGAAAGAATGTGAAACAGAGTAGCACAGTAATCACCATTAGTCAACGCTTGAGAACAAGACAAAGCTGAACTAGCGGTCGATAAAATAAACTCCAAATTCAGTACTAATATAATCTCTTTGACTTTCTTTCCACCTAAAGTAATCCTGATTCCTATTCTTCAATAATTTCTTGAACGGTAAGTTCTATAGCAGCATCTTAAGACAACTTCTACGTTATATGCTCCGTGTTGAGCCCATATTAACCGAGAAGTTGATACCCAAATTCGTTGTTAAGTGGCGTTAAAAGCCGGTGTTGGACTCCACCAGCACGTCTATGAATTCAAGATGTTCATGTTAGTTTTTATATCATTAACAATGGATCTCCGAGGATAGTATTTCAGCTACCAAGAAATTTCCTTTTTATCTTGGACATTCACTTTCCTCGCGCTTATGAATCAAATATCCCCAGACTAGAAGTCAATGACTAGCATTTTAGCTAACTAATCATCCATAGTCTATGTGATCTATATTCTATATGAAAAAGTCTACAAACACCTACCCTAATCCATAATCCATCCAAGGATCCACCTATCATTAAAAATTAATACTGCTCCTAAACATGATACTTCCTCCATTACACAACAATAACCACCTCGTTACTCTTGACAATACTCCAATCATCATCTACTTTACTCAATTATTCGAAATTCAATTATATAAGTAAAAATACTTAAAAGAAATTATAGCGGGTGCAATTATTCTCAAAAAAAAAAAATAACATTCAATCCCTTCAATTATCATTCGGTTCTATTTTATCTTCTTGAATTATAAAAATAACATTTAATTCTTCTAAATTTTAAAAAATCCTTGATTTTTGACACATGACCTTCTGAAATGCATAAATTCGTTTTGACAAAAAACCCGAAGAAGGACATATGTCCATTTTTAAAATTAAAAAAATTATGTGTCAAAACCCAAAACTTCATGATATTTAAGTGCTATTTTTCCTTTCTAAAAATCAATATGATGATTTGGCGACCAAAGTCACAACTTGCATTGTATAATTGCCGGAAAGTGATATTCTCTCAATCCTAAAATATATATAGTACAGCGTAAGTTACAATTGCTACCCATTAATACTTATTTCGTTTCAATATAAATATAATTTTTTGATCATGTGTATTTATCAATACAAACTGTAATTCATGTCGTAGGACGATCTAACATTATTTCTTTATAAAAATATCGTGAAATATTAATAATAATTTAAATCGTATACTTTATCACTTGGATAGTGACATAATGTTATCGTTTCATTAAGAAATAAAATAAAATATTTCTAATTATATATTTAATAATATAAAAAATTAAAATATTATATGTATATTTGGACGGAAGAGTAGAGCCTCTACAATTGGTAAGGTATCCTTCCAGATGGTCTCTATCAAATCCTACAACTTAACCGAGCCGGGTAGCTCTACGTTTTCAAACCGAAAAACTATGAAAATAAAACTTATTTTCTTATTCTATCATAATTTTACGTAAATTAATATTGGATCACCACCCCACATGTTAAATAACAATTCAACGTACCAGCATTAACACGAAAAGAGTCTAATTAGAAAAAGCGTCTCAAAACCTAACCTGGATCCCGTTCGGCGATCCATCAGCGGTGAGCACTCGCTTCTCGGCCTCGGTCTCCGTCAACCTCTCCGGCCTAAAAATCCTCACCGCCGCAATCCTCTCCGCGTTCCTCAACAACGACAGCTTATACGAATCCTTATCGATCGGACTAATCAGAAACAGATCCGAATTCCTCAACGCATTCAATATCCGGTCCACGATCGACGGCCCCGTCAGCTCGAATCTCCGAGCTCCGCCAACCAAACACACCGCGATACGATCTCGATTGTTAGGATCATCGGATGATGATGAGGTGTGGTTTGAGGGGGGGTTGGTGGGGGGATTGGTGGTGGTGATGAGGAGAGATTTGAGAGGAGGGGAAGAAATGGAGAGGAAGATGAGGAGGGAAAGGGAGCAGAAGATGAGGAGGAGGAGGCGGTGGTCGAGGTCGGTGATCGGACGGCTGAGATGATGCATCGATTTTTGCATCGATGAGATTGATCGATTGATATGTAGTTCGAGGTGAGGATTTTTGAGGGTTTTGAGATTTTTGCGTGTGGATGAATGAACGTTTTGTGTTTGGTGTTTTTTGCGTTGATTGTTTGATTGAGTTTGGTGAAAGGCACGAATGGGATGGTAGGAAATGGATGGAGTGGAGAGGGGTAAAAAGGACAATTCCGTGTGGGTTCGGGAGTGAGGGTGAGTTTAATATATTCTGGTCAACGATGGGTGGAACCGTTATCATGACCCAATAGAAATGCCAATTGCTAATCCCCCCTCCCCAACTCACACCCTCAGTGGGCCCCACTTTTCTTTTCTTTTTTTCATTTTTCATTTTATCCTTTAATTCATAATATTTAAAATCATTTATAATTTGTAATATATATATCAAACCTTAAAAATAAATATATATTTGAAATCTATACATCAATATCTATAAAATAAGACTAACATTGAATATAAAAAATATATTTCAAAAAAATATTTCATTCGTTTCATAATAATTATAGCGTATACGTATGTGATAATTATCAATAGTTTTTATTCGTATCTTCGAAGTTGTATTGCATACATTCGATGCAAATATTTTGACTTATTTTACTCATTTGTCATTGAGGTCCTCTTCAATTGAAATCCAAGAACATCGTGAAATAACTATTGTCTATATCGGGAATCACTTTGTTCAACTATTTTTACATTTTCATTATCCTATGTCTCCATTGAAGATCGATAGTTATGCAGTTCGTCTTGAACTGTGAAATGAAGTGATGAACATTAATCCATGTGATAGACAATATTTGAGAGGAACTATTGAATATGATAAAGTTTGTATGTGTTTAAATATTATTATTAATATGTATTTATTTATAATGTAATGAATTTTTTTTAAATTCAATATTGGTCTTATTTTATAGATATTGATGTGTAGATTTCAAATATATATTTATTTTTAATATTTGATATATATATTAAAAATTATAGATAATTTTAAATATTATAGAATAAAGGGCAAAATGAAAAAAAAGAAAAAAAAATGGGCTCATAGGAGGGGGTGAGGTGGGGGGTGATTAGCCGCGCCCAATAGAAATTGTTTCGTTTTGACGAAGAACATGGAAGTGTGATTAGAGTAACATCATAAGATCTTTGATAAGTTGCTCCCTCCGTCTTATAATATAAGTAATTGATTGATCCGATATATAAATTTATGTATATATTGAATGTTTATAAAATATGATAAAAAAGAATAATTTTTAATGATGGTATAATTTATTATTATAATTATGAGGAAAGATAATGAAATATTCTCTTCGTCTCAAAAAGATTGTATTATTTTGATCTGACACGCATGATGATAGAAGGTTTGATCAACGTTACGAGACGATCAAACATTATTATTTGAGAAAATATCGTGAAACATTAATAATAGTAAACGTTACAAATTATAATCGTGAACCAATAGAAAATTTAAATCATGTCGTTTAGATGATTAACGAAACTTCTTAAATTACATATTAAATAGTACATGAAAAGAGAAACATTACAATAATTATAAAACAAAGATAATATATTATAATTAATTAGGATTGTTTTGATATTTTTTACGTGAAAAAATTACTAAAGATGATACGCTATATATATTATAAAACGATAAAAAAAAACAAATATTAATACTCATATTATAAGACGAAGGAAATATCAATTAATAGCTGACATAATGAACGCACACCATACGTAGTTTAGACATTCTACGCACTCTTTGTTCGATAAAAATAGCAACCTTTCGAGCCATATTCAGAAGCAATGAAATGAAACCGGTAAAACATCAATCGATTACATAATCCAAATCCATCAGAAACGCTACCTATTGCTATACAGCCACAGCTCATACACTGAGTTACACAGCAAAATACGAGCTCTAGAAGATAGGCTGTTAGATTCAATTTGTATCAGCACAATTCAGTTCAAAACATCACAGCAGCCTCGAATATAAATAAGCACAAAATAAACATAGGGTGACAAAATTTTCCGCCCCTCATGCTCGAGGGACAGTGAATAACACTAACCACATAGATTGCTCACATATCCTGCATAAGCCGATAAAGCATGTGCAGAACATGATAACATTCATCGGAACCATAGCTTCATTCCCGACCACCACATTCTTCTTCGACCTTGATGCGACAAGACTACACTTGTCTGGGATTCCTAATTCTCTACCCGATCAACATTCGGATAGAGGGAATTTACGCTCCGGCCACTTGGGATAGGAGCGCTTATACAACGTCATGCATACAGTGTCGCTCTGCTGAAGGATGCCGTTGAAGACACACTTCATCGCACCTGAAAGAAAGGGGAAATGATAAGCAATGTATAGGTCCATCACAATTGCAACTTACAAGTAAAAACTCGAGCAGTCTTCAACAATCATACAACTGGGATCAAAAATTCGGTTAATCAGTTTGTGAACTGGTGAGGTGCTTCTGTGAGCATTGGGATACTATTTTCTCATCAATCTGGAATCTGGTTAAACTCTTGTTCCCAGATTAGTCGCTCTGAATAAGTCAAAGATCATTCATGGTAACTGCACTGAGCCAATCGTAGTATTAAACCCCAGAGATGCATTTTGATCAGAAAGATGGATCCCTGACCCCATTGAGGTTAAAATCTCCATTTTGTCACCCTTGTCATAGAACGAATGGACCAGATCCCATCAGACCGAGCTTTATGATTTAGGATTCATAGCATTTCCAGCCAATCAGTTATAAATGGCCTTCACGGTGGGGCCAAAAATCCAAACGTTTATGAGATATGTAGGCCGCAAAGGAATTATAAGAGAAATGGCGTGATTTGTACGGAAAAAAGCAGGATACAGGACGGAGACATAAGAGAGGTAAATTTCAACCAAAATAGGCAAAGTTAGATGTTATGCAGGACGGAGTGAAACTGAAGTTAAACACATTGCTTGAAGAAGCATACCGTGTGTGCCAACAGGCTCCTTGACACGACCCCGACGCCCACCCTTCGTCCATACCTCCAAGGGCTGTAATATTACAACGAATTGAAAAGGGGGAAAGAAAAAACAGTTCAGAACTATGCATTAGGTACCCAATGACTCTGAGATACAGGAGATTAAGCACATAACTATATGCATCAGTTCCACAGGAAAGGAAAGTCTCCGTACCTTGAACCATCTGACATCTTCAGGATTATGAAACATGTATCTGACTACGGCTTTCAACTTAGAAACTCGTTGAGGATAGCTGCATCAATGATATTAGAGTCAGCGAGCCAAGTTATGAATATGGATCGCCTATTGGAGCCAGCAAGCCAAGTTATGAATATGGATCGCCTATCAGAGCTCAAAATGGATTCCAATTTGACATGGTTAAGGAAACGAATATATTCATTTGTGCACCACTACCCCGGATCATGCCAGATAAAACTTCGAATCTTCAAAACACAATGGAGGATTCTCCATTATTCTTTCAGTTGCAAGGTTTTAACAAGCAGAGACATGATTTGTCCTGAAAGCCTAGAAAACTTACCCAGTTAAAATGATCTTCTTCAGGATTATCCTTCCTGGGTCAATACTTTTCAATGAACCAACAGCAGCAAGAACGAGAGAGGAAGCGCCTTCTTCCTCCTTGCTCTTAAGTGCTATCAAAGGAAGAGGTGGAAAGGAGATAGGAGCAAATATAGAAGCAACTGAGAAACGCCCTGCGTGAAGGAACCTCTCCATCTTATGCTTATCCGAGTTGAGGTTGTCTGAAGAAAACAATGGCCTGTACATACATACACCGATATCATGATCCTATACCAAGCTATGAACAAGGAAGAAGTTGAATCAGCTTGATCAACTTAAAAAATGTACCTTGCAACGAATTCCCGGAAACCAACATGAAAAATTAACTCTTCTTTG
>JAOVYX010015549.1:0-27468 GCA_035668315.1 Drosera spatulata | reverse complement strand
ATATGATACTTATGAATAGTGCTAATTTGTTATAAAATGCTAATATTTCTCTAATGCTATTTAGTTATATTTTGACATTAGAATTTATCAATGATAAAATAAAATAAAAAATCACACGTGTATTATTGAGATTGTGTCCTTATCTCCAAAATTATAAAATTATTATAATATGGCTTTGCTATTTTATTTTATTCTTTTGAATATGGCTTTGCTATTTTTGTGTTCATATATAGCATGTGATAATAGCTATATATAAAATTTGGATAAAAAATTTACATTCATTGAAATGCAACATTTATGAATAATTATTATATTTTGATTATAATAATTCATATGATTATTTCATTGTACTTGCTCTTACTGAATAATTTAGCAGAATCCAAGGACTACAAGCTGGTTCACAATTGGCAGTTTAGGACATAGTCCAACTCATGATTGATCACAGAGATGTTGAGAGTGGCTGGAGGACAACAATCATTGACGTCTCTCTCTCTATGTTGAGGTCACTAAAATATTATTATCTTCGTCCTAATAAAAATATAATATATATATATATATATATATTATTTTATATGTATAAATATAAATCTTGCTTTTATATCAAATTACATCTGATCGTTCCGCACATAGTTATCGAATACTCTCACCTCCTCACGTACCGCGAACCAGATACAACATACCGATGTACGATATTTAAAGAAAGTCCTTAAAATTTACGCCACAATTAGCGTATCACGTACCAAGCTTAACGTACTGAAGAGCATATCTAATAACACTGGTCCGCAATATGTATTAGGTTGAAATACGTAACTTACACAATTATTGATGATTCACGATAAATTCACAAAAAATTACGTTTGATCGTAATAATACATGTATCAAACTTTACATCGATACACGTGCTCGATCAATCTATTATGTTTACGGAGCGAGTAACTCTTCCAAATCAACAAGAAACAATAATACTACCACTCTAATCATTATCAACAATTAATTGAGTCGTTTCTACAGTCATTTAAACCTTTCTTCTTTATTAATAACTCATTAATAACTACTCTCTCGGTTCCGTTAATGACATTACATCATTTTTGTATTATTTAATATATATTTTGAGAAATTTTGTTATTCGTTTTAAAAATATAAAAAAAATTCTACGATAATTTTGTATGAAACGATCATCTCACGTACGATTTATAACATAAACTTCATTGTTTTTAAAAAAATTGCAATTAATTCCGGACCATGAAAATATCCCAAATCAACAACAGATAAACAACAATATCTCCCTAATCCTCATCGTAAATCAAGCCACGGTAACACCACTGATTGGATCATCAATCATTAAGCAAGGTCAGAGAATAACAACTCAGACTTAAACAATGCCTAAACCAATGCCCAAATGACACCTCAATGCCACTCACAGACCTCAACTCCTCCACCTCCACCAACCTCCTCAACTTTACACAATTTATTTCTCCTCCAAAGTTTCTCATTTGAGTCATTTCACATCTCTCAGCTTCCTTCACAGATCACTCTCCTCTCCCATTTCCTCTCCACTCCTCTCATAAACTCTAAAATCCAATCTCCATATCAATGTAGAGCTTCATCAATCAATGGTACAAAAAGCAAAGCAACCCATCAATCTAGAGCTCAAAAGAACACGACCCAGATGATCAAACTGAATCAAATCGCGATCATCGCCCTAAAGTTGACAACTTTCGCCGATTTCAGCTCTGCCCATATCACGTTATAGTGTACAATGTCTACCTACAAGGAGAGATTAGAGGGTAATGTGTCCGTGGAAGAAGTGATCAAGATCAGGAAAAGGGGTTGTTCTCCGGCGTCTTCATCATCCTCCGTGGTGAATCAGAATAATCGATCCAAGAGAGCAATAGTGGCGGCTAAGAGGGGCAGCATGAGCACGCCATTGTCCACGTGGAGAACGGTCAGGACGAGATCGCCAGCGATCAGTGTTGCACGGGTTGATGGTGTCCGGACACCCAAGTATGATGGGAAGAGTGGGATGGAGCAGCCGGTTTCGGCTAGGAAGTTGGTGGCGATGCTTTGGGGAGTGAATGAGATGAGACCGCCGGCTTTCGAGGGGAAGAGGAGGGGATGGCGGTGGAGAGATGATTCGGAGAGATCATTGAGGTCTCATTTGTCTGATCATTGTCACACTCCGGTCTCCGAGGTGAGACTCTCATCTCACTTTGTTATATGAGGAATGCTAGAGATATTCGAGGGAGGAAATGGTATTTCCAGGATAGCCTTGATCGAGGCGACAACTTGATCAAGAGGACAGACTAATCAACATTAGTCTGCTCTTTTTTGCTTGAAAAGAACTCATGATTCTTGCAGATTCAATGAGTTCAAGTAGAGCTTTTTATGCTCCAGGAACGGCATATTTTGGCGCCTTTGTGGGATTCGTATTCGGTTTTTATGATATGATGTTGTTTTATATAGAGATTGGAACCACCTAGAACTGGTCATCGGAGACGAGAGTCTTCGACATCCGCCTGGCCAGTAATTAATGATCACAATATGATGGAGATAAGCCGTGCATTTTGGCTTTTGATATGGCTTAGAAAGAGGTATAGAACATCGAAAAAACGGGGTTGATAATGAATGAAGTCGTTACTTTGAGGCTTGAGGGTCTGAGATTGTGTGTTTTCTCTAAATGCCAGATTGAGACGCGATCAAGATGCAGGACTCCTACAGGATCCATGACCAGCTTGACAACTCGTTTGAAGGATGTCAGCAATGCCTTGACCACTTCGAAAGAGCTGCTGAGAATCATCAGCCGCATTTGGGGGCATGAAAACCGGCCAATATCGACCACTTCTATCATGTCAGCTCTGCATACGGAGCTGGAGAGGGCACGCATGCAGGTAAATCAGCTGATGCGTGAGGGTGAGGACCATTCAGATGAAAACGAAATCAGCTATGTTCTGAAGAGGCTTGAGGAGGAAAAGGCAGCATGGAAGATCAGGGAGCGTGAGAAGGTCGAGGCAGCAATTAAATCCATCACCGAAGAGTTCGAGGCAGAGAGAAAGCTCAGGAGAAGGTTAGAGGGTCTTAACAAGAAACTTGGAGGGGAACTAGCCGGAATGAAAGCTTCATTTTTTAAAGTATCCGAGGAGCTTGAGAGGGAAAAGAGGGCAAGAGAGTATGTGGAGCTAGTTTTTGATGAGTTATCCAACAACATTGGATTGGATAAAGCCAAGCTAGGAGAGGCAAAAAGAGAGAGCGCTAGAATACATGACGAGGTTAAGGAGGAAAGAGAGATGCTGCGCATAGCCAACGCATTACGAGAGGAAAGAGCACAGACGAAGCTCTTGGATGCCAAGCATCATTTTGAAGGAAAAAATGCTGCCATTGATAAACTAATAGAAGATTTCCAGCGGGAGAAACAAGAAACACAACGATTTATGGATTGAAGAATGGATGGAGACCTTGTCAGGCCTAATTTTGGCTTTCACCGAAGTGATCAACAAGAGGACAATGTGGAAACAGATGCGGAGAGCATAACAGATGGTGATCTTCATTCTATAGAGCTGAACAAGGATAACTTTAACAAGAAGTCCAATCCCACTTCAAGATCTGTGCTGCATAGGAATTCCGCAGAGCAATGGAAACAAGAAGAATTCTACGGACACATGTCTAACACAGGCAAAGCATCAAGAAGAAGCACAAGTTTATCACGGACATGTTCAGACATTGTTCAATTGGACAGCATTTCCAACAACGAGCAAGCTTTCGGCAAGAAGCTACAGCAAAGAAGAAGTTGCGGGGATGAGATGTCAAGGTATAGATCAATTAAAAGTCTTCGAGACCACATATTATCCAGCTCAAAATACACAGATGAGAAAGACCAGAGTGGCCAAACTCGGATGCCACGAGATCTGAGCAGTGGGTCAAGGAGTAGGTTAGATGAAAGCCTACTTGAAGGTGAAAGTGGAAGAACAAGATCAAGATGGTCAGTTCACAGTACGCGAATTGGCTGATGACCTGCTAAAATGATAACATTAGTAAGCCAGGTGGGTGGGGGTCAGAAGCAAACAAAGGCGTAGACTAGGGCTCGTTAAGTCGTTAAGATGTTTGAGAAGCTTAGTGTTGAGTTATCTATGATTTTAGTTACTGCCCCCAAGTAGCTAAAATGTTTGCAGCAATTGTGTGCGTTAAAAATGCTTCTGCATTTGCTATGCGATAAACAGCTGAGGTTGTACTTGTGAGGCATGGTGCCATTTAGATATCTCATTAAGAAAAATTTGTTATTCCGCTTATGGGAATTATCTTATCCGAAGTTTTATTTTCGACTAGGGAAAAAGAGATCTAAAACATCTTATGCTCCCCAGAGTTCAACCAAGATTTGTATGTTAAATTCACCACAATGAAGTATACATCTATTCCTAATTTGCAAGGATTATGATTACAGCTTTATCATTCAACAAGACAATGTCATACAGGACAGAATAGAACACAGATGAGAAAAAAGATAGCTCAAGAAGAACTTGGTACTCACCAGTAACCACAACTAATGAACTTCTGTAACTGAGGTAGCAAACATGACGGTCTCTGAACGGCTGAATTGTAGTTATGAAAATGCTGCCTACCATGTAACCATGGCAAACTTCCGTCAAATGCCCACACACAGAACCTGCATTACACCCATCAAGAAGTCCATTTACAGGATCATAGAATAACCAATCAAACTACACCATGGGGTTGTTAGCCGAAATTCTTAACACCGCTTACAGTCTGCATCATGAGAATAGCACTTTGAAGCGCAACACGTAAAGAAAAGTCCGAGTGTGCAACAACACAAGTAGAACTCCACATACCGAGTCCTACATACTACAAAACATATCCAGTAATTTTAAGACACATGAAAGTGAGACACTCCATATAAGAAAAAGCAATGTCGATGTCAGATGGTTATCACGATCACACATTCTGCAGTAAACAGACACCGGTATGTGCTTAACCCTACTTCTCCTCGTAAACTTCACCCAATTTTCTTCATGAATCACACTTATCTACCTTAATTCCATCTTATTCATTCCTAACGAAATCGCCTCAAACAAAACTGCAATACCTCCAACTCCCCCCTCAAACCAAAATCAGCACATCCAAAAGTTCTCCTCCAATTCAAATTCAAATCCACTGCATTGCCACAAAAAAACAACACAAACAACAAAATCCTAAACCACAAGCCATTGATCCACCAAGCATCTCAATCTCAATTTCTCAACTCCCGATGACAAAACCAACACCTCCAAACCCCAAAACCCCTAAAAATTTTGAAACATGAAATCGAAAAACAAAAACATCAAAATCAAACACATTAGGGCAAAGAGAAAACATGACCCGAGAGATTACCAAGCTCGATCACCAAACCCTAACCTCCAACGAAGCCGAATCACACAAAGAGAGAACGAATCCGCGACTCGACCATCAATCATCCAACATTTTACGGAGCCGTTGCCTGATGTACTCGCTCCGCGCTTTAGTCCGAGCCTGTTGGGGCTCGATGTTGGCGAATGAGAGGTACGCGCCAGCGGCGAAGAAGGAAGCACCGGCGACGACGCCGGCGATAGTCGCCGCCACCACTCGACGCCGCGTCGGCGGGTATGACCACAGCATTTGCGAGGAGTCGCAATTGAGGATTTGCGTCGACTGGCGCCTCGTCTGTGTCTTCGAATGGTTATTAAAGTGTTTACTCTCTTCTTTTTTTTCAATCCGACGATGCGACAAATATATCCCTACAATCGAATTTCAAAGACTGACACATGCAACACTAGACACCAAACACCAAGCTATTCCTATCAAGACAGTGTTCAAAGATAACGAGACAATGTTTAGAGATAATGAGATATAAGTAATTTTTTTTTCAGTTTTTGTAGATGAAACGAAATCTGTTTCCTAATCTCTAAATAAAATTTCAAATGACTCGGGAAACAGCTTTGGAACCTTAATTGATAATGTCGTCGTTACTTTCCTTTCGTATCACATAGATATTTGCTTACTTTCCTGAAGAGCTTTCGTGTCACATAGATATTTGCTTGGCAACACAACAAGGCGTGATTGCTCTTGATGAAGGGCATTCATGTTCCCATGATCATTGTCCAACAAATTTGTATGAACTAATGACGTTTCGATGGATTTAGGTGGTCTATTTACATCAAAACTTGTTCAATATACAAAAGCTGAGTCCTCCAACACACTGGTTCTCCTACTGAGTTTCAACTGCAGCTACCTGATTCAAGCAAGAGACCGCAACAGCAGCATGAAGAGCCACGCCAACAGGAAGAACATCCTCGTCCACGAAAAAATATGGAGAGTGCCACGGCTTGTCTGCTCCTAACGTCTCGTTCTTCATCCCGATCATGAAGAACGCAGCAGGTACCTTCTGTGAATAGAAGCTGAAATCCTCTGCTCCCATTGTCATGGGAAGAGCCTTCACGTTGGGTTTCCCAAGCATCGCCTCACCGACCCCCTTGACATGTTCGTACATCTTCTCATCTTGACGGTGACCGGATAAGGCCGTTTCTCTTCCTCCATGAAGTCCACGAGAGCAGAGCACTGGTGCACTTTCGCTTGCATCTCGATGACCTAAAGCAGTACATTCAGCTCTAAATACATGTTAGATTTCACTTGAATCGAGTTCGATAGAAAGAGTGATGATTATGTAATCAAACTTCTTTTATATGAGCTTGCTATTGAGTCCCGAATTCACGCACGTTCCTTGTCATTTAACCCAGCTTGGGATGGGGTATGGATGTGATCAGATTCGAGCCTAAGTGTAATCTGGCCAAGTAAGATGTTTCTTAAGGCTTCCTCTGTTTCATCAATACTGTGCTGAGAAGGATAAAGCACAAAACAGATGATCTCATTTGCACCAGGTTACCTGTTTCACCCGCAACTGAAGATAACCAAAGCTTTCAGCTGTCATGCTTCTGAAAGTTCCTCCAATCTTGACGATCTGTGGTGTCACCCCATCTTCTTGATCAGCATGCACGAAGGTAACTGTTACCACCTGCTTGACACATTGAGCCAACAAATTTTATTCAAATCAATCTCAGATCCCGAATCTCATTCAAATCATTCTATGTAAAAGTACTAGCAATCAGCAACTGACATCTATAGCAACGAAGGGCAAAGGGACACCTACTCTCGCCTCGAGAGGGTCGGACTCTCGAGAAACAAGCTGCTGAAGGGTGATAATAGACCTGGATGCCGCATGAACTGTGTCATGGCCTTTCCCATCAATTGTTGCAATGAACCTCCCTGAACCAGCCAGGAAAGGTCCAGGCCTTGAACCAATGGTTCCAACAGGCATATAAGGATGTACATGGAGACCAAAGATGGCTTGGATCCCATCAAGAGCTCCTTTTATCATATGGTATGCACCAGCACGTCCCTCTTCAGCGGGTTGAAATAAAAGCTTGACCGTTCCCTTCAAACATGAACTTGCCACAATTCAGTGTTGACGCAGGTATCAAGAATTACTTCTAGAAACTTAAGATTCTCCTATTTGCTGAAGCCGGACAAGAGGAAATTACGGTGATACTGTATCATCCGAAAACATACATTCAGTTGTTCTCTCCTTTGCTGGAGAAGTCTTGCAGCTCCAAGTAGCATCGTGACGTGAACATCGTGGCCGCAGGCATGCATTTTTCCCCGGATCTTGCTTTTGTGCTCCCATTCTACCATTTCCTGACACGAGCAAGATTTCAGGACTCAAAACATCAATGCTATTCATCACTTCTACGTGAAAGGACCCTTATTAAACCGCGCTTAAAGTCGAGTACCGGACTGTTATACTGAATGTTTCATTTGTCAGAATGTGATGCAACTGAACTATTCTCTTCATGATGTTATGAGTTTTCCAAGTAACACATTGCTCCCTTATGAAACCAACCAAAAACTTCCCAATATTTTGTTTCACCTTTAAATTAAGCTCCTTTAGATACACTAGGGAGCACTTCACCAATAACTCGGGCTATGCTCATCACACTATACACAAATCACACAACCTACTTAAAAAGACTATATTCTATTCCTTCCGTTCCATAATATAGGTTACATTACGCAAAAATCACACTATTCATTACGCATTTCAAAACGTTATTTTTTACATATAAATGATATAGTATGAATTTTATTTCGACACAGGATATAGTTTGTACCTTATATTATTTTTGACGTTTCATGATAAATTTACATAAAACATTATTGATCATCCCACGGACCATTCTCAACGCCATGAACTTTTTTGTCCACGTGACCCTACGTTGTCTATATTATGGAACGGAAGGAGTAAATAAAATGACAAAACAACATGAAACTCACCTGAACTTTCACGATTTTGCACTTAAACCCTTAATTTAGATAAACAGACAAATAACCAGCTTCAGATATACATTAATTTGGCTAATGACTTGCCCTCACAACAATGCTTTTCTCATACCAAAGAAAGGAGTAAAAACATCTAACCACCGCATATCATACATCGATGAACTAATTCTATCAAAGAACCGAACAAATGATAAAAGATTTATATATTTTGATATTATTTCGAGAAATTAGTTTTATCAAAGGTCCGAATTGATGATGAAAGACCTACATGTTTTGAAACCATATTGAAAAATCAATTCTATCAAAAATATAAACTAATTGCACAATGCCTACCAATTCATACTCCCTCTATCCCAAAATGATCACAATATTTTAATCTGACACGCGTGTCGATGCAAAGTTTGACTCGCGTACAACGACGATCAAACGTACTTTTTTGTAAATTTATCATGAAATATCAATAGTTGTGTAAGTTACGTACTTCAACCTAATACATGTTGCGGTGCGATCAAACGTGATTTGATATGAAAAACGAGATTTATATTCATATATATAGAATAATACAAAATATGTATATATTATAATTATTATGAGACGGAGAGAGAATCTAACATCATACAATGAGTACCTAACTAAAATTAGAACTATTAATCTTGTTAAATACTCAGTTCGTCCCACATATTTTGTAATATATTTACTTTTATCACTGTGGAGGCAAAGACAAAGTTTGACCAATGTCTTCGAAAGATCAAATGTGGATTTTATAAATTTATCGAAAAAACATCAAAGATTATTTAAATTACATTTTTTATTTTAATTATATGCATGTTATTAGATGATTAAACATCACTTAATATGAAAACGTGCCTTCATATATATGCATATTGAAAAAATATACATGTAAAAATCATGGAAGGAAAGAAATAATAGAATGCAAACTTGTGACCTCTAATCAAACCGTCTCTCGCATGAACCGGCAACGCATCCATATCAGCCCTCAACCCGAACCACGGCCTCTCCCCACCCCCAACCGTCCCAACAACCCCGGTCTTCGCCACTGGCCAATCGAACCCGATCCCGAGCATCTCCAGCTCCGATCTGATCAGTTCACTCGTGATCTCCTCCTCGAACCCCAGCTCCGGATACTCGTGGATTCTTCTCCGAACCTTCCTCAGCCAGGATTCGAATTCTGGTTGCCTTGCTGTGGCGAGTAAGTCGGAGACGAGAGGATCGAGGGTGGGGGAAGAGGTGGGGGAGATCAAGAGGAGGAGGAGGAGGAAGATGATGAGGGGATTCATTGTGTGGAATGGATTGGGAAAATTGAGAAGAGATGGAAGTAACTATTATAGTTGATCGTTAGAAATTTTGATGGTGTACAATATTCAATAGTTGAGCAAAATATCATCTGAGACTGATAGTGTGAAATATCTTTGCTAGTGTGCCGTGGCGAATAGTGTAATAGTGTGTTGTTGGCGGTATCAAAGATCGTGCATCATAAAATGATGCGTCTAGTAACGAGATCGATTATCTATCTTATCAAGGCATTTCATTGTTTGATATTGATGAGAAAACTATCACTGGAGTACTTGAACTATCAAGATCACCGATAGGAAATCATGCCCGAGTTGTTAGTACTTGCCAACTAGGTGGATTTGATGAAAGAAAACACGGAACTTCTATGGTAGTTGGGTTTGTTTTGCAGTGCCACCTAGGCATTGTATTTTTCACATTACTGCTTTTTCGTTTCCTTTTCTTCTTCCGCTTCTTCTTACGGATCTTCTTACATTTCCTTTGGTCAAACCCTAAAAGCGGTGTTTTGCTTTTCCAATTAGCAAATGATTTTCACATTCAATCGATGCAAAGCATTGCTTATAAACAAGGAGGGAGTCTTTCGTCAATGCAAATTGTCGATACCTTTAAAGAAAGGAAAAGAACCTATCCACATAACCCCGGAAGGATATCCTCTAAGATACGATGATATACGTAGATTTTATCTTTATATAAATATAAAGAGACTGTTTCCTGATGTTTTCAAATGTCAAATCCGTAATCTCACGATTGGAAGGAAAATGACTTACCACTGAACCAACTACACCTAACAAATTATCGATACCTTCAGTGTATCACAATTTCTCCGCTGTGGCACACCGGCTTCTACTGTCATCTGAAATTCGTGTTTGACGTCAAATAAACACAAATGCAGGTGAGTAGTCACATTAGAAAGTACCGTGTGAATGATTCATAACATCATTTACTATAGTATTTCCTAGCGAGTACTGTGTGAATTATTCACACGATTGGATAATTAACAGATCGGGGGCATCAACAATGACTACTTAGTCTGCTTTCATAAATGTTCTGGAGCAAAATCCAAAGCTAAAATCACATATTTTAACTCTCATGATTTGAGTATACTATCAGGTTTGTATATATATATATAAGAGTCACTGTTAGCATTCGGTCTCATACGACAATTAGCAGGTGAAGTGAAGGGCTGAGCAAAAAGCAAGCGAAGCCACTCAAATATGAGTTCCATTGTTGCAGCATCTGCGGCCTCGAGTAGCAAAAGGTATGTCATCGCTTTTGTTCCATTATATCGATCTTCCCCTGCTTTGATAGTTCCATCATTCAATTCCATCGCCTTTTATATGAAAGCCGCCAGGCGCCAACATCGGCTGGTATATCATATATGGCCAGAAATCAAGCAAGCTGGTCAAGTAGTCACTTGGTTAAGTAAAGTTAACAAGTCTGACCTGCAAAATAAAGGAATCCAACGTCAGATTAGAACGACAATGAAGAAGAAAAAATATTATTTGTTCCGAGAAGCTCAAGGTTGAAAACTAAACAGAGGACAAATTGATAAGTAAATGGAATACGTGTCAAATTGCAGTATATAATCAGCGAACTGTCGTAAATCGCTACAATGAAGACATTTTCAACCTTAGTAGTTAATATTTGACCCGCTCTCCTTTGCCTGTGAATGTTTACATAATTGGTTGCAGGCTTGAAGGAAAAGTAGCAATCATCACCGGAGCAGCAAGCGGGATAGGAGCAAGTGCTGCGAAATTATTCCACCAACACGGTGCAAAAGTTGTCATTGCCGATATTCAAAATGACGACGGCCAAGATCTAGCTAACGAGCTTGGGGAAGGTGCAATCTTCATCCACTGTGATGTGTCAGACGAAGATCAAGTTGCAAATCTCGTTGACACGACTGTCACTGCATTTGGAGGACTCGACATAATGTACAACAATGCGGGCGTCGTTGACAACCTTCTAGGAAGCATACTTATGGCCCAAAAATCCGACCTAGACCGTGTAATGGGTGTTAACCTAGTTGGCGGGTTCTTGGGCGCCAAGCATGCTGCCCGGGTTATGGTCCCTAGGAAAAGAGGTTGCATCCTATTCACTGGAAGCGCAGCTGCTTCGATCGCTGGCCTGGCCTCCCACGTTTACGCTGCTTCAAAGCACGCAGTCGTGGGGTTGGCCAAGAACTTAGCAGGAGAGCTAGGGCTGCATGGGATACGTGTGAACTGCATCTCGCCTTCTGGAGTCCTGGACACGAAACCAGCGAACAGGTTTGGTGGTGATTCTGCTCAGTTGAAGGCTCTAGCGGAGGCAGTGCTAACCAAAACAACAAACTTGAAGGGAGCGACTCTGATATCCGAGGATGTTGCAATGGCTGCATTGTATCTGGCTAGCGACGAGGCAAAATCTGTGAGCGGAGCTAATCTGTTGGTCGATGGCGGGTTCAGCATCATCAATCCTTCATTAATGTTGGCTTTAAAACAGCATATTAGCCGCCATGGGGAAACAGGTCCTCTCAAGAGCAACGTGATTTAATCTTCAAAGGATGAACTCGTAGTTCCAACAAACTATACCGAAAACATATGTACGTACGTAGTGCATGTGATAAAGGATCCCACATGAATGCCTTATGTACGTATAACATAAATAATTGCTCTTACCCATCGGCCATCACATATAACGTAATGACTATACAAGTTATATAGGACCCCTGATCGTAATTAAGTTATGTGACAGGGTTAGAAAATTAGAAATGGCGACCTGAACTCCTTTTAGCATTAGACATTAGTCATGTTTCACGAGCCATGACATCAGAACAACGCAAACGGACTTGCCTTGAACAGGAAGAGCGTCCATGTTCACACGGAGACCGTGTAAGCTTTACTTGATTATATTTCTTCATAGATCGATATAAAACACCACATAATTAACAAAAATGAATACAAAATTATCTCGGTCCAGGACTGAACAGAGCTAGTACTACTCCTGGACGTATCACCTCGGTCGTTGTCTCGATGAGACACCTTGTACGGTATGAACGTACGCATACGAATGAGGCTTACAGGAGACGACTTAGCTCATATATATAAAAATCCTAACGGGTCCTCTCATCACGGACTCATTAGGCCTAACCCATTGGACCTGAAGCCCAACCCACAATAGACAACGCATATTCGACTTGATTAACAGTTCAATAACCACGATTTACTAGACCAATTAATTAGTATGATTAATTATAATTAGTATAACCCACACTTATGAAAATATTAAAATAATATTCTAACATTCTCCCTCTTGGGTTGTATTAATTATCAAAACTATTTTGAAAATGACTCTACTTTAGAAAACAAAACACTATTAGGCTCATCTGACTTTTCAAAAATTACGTGCGCTTTACAAAACCGATTGGTCTAGTAAAATTTTTCAAGTCGATCCGGTCCCATAGGCTAAAAGCGGCACGCTACCTTCTATGGTCATAAAGTTTTAGACTCTACAAACGTGGATTGAATAAGATAGTGTGCCAAGTTGATAACACTCAAAGGGTATCCTGATATTTTATGAAAATACCTCAATGAGAATCCTTCTGTTATCGTCTTATCGGTCGTCAATTTTCTCTAACTTTTATGCATTATCGCAATGAGAAAATCACTGGTTCGAATGAACCCTTGTATGTCTCAATCTTTATACCATATGATGAATTGTATTGTCCTAAAGGTTACCGTAAGCCTTGGCTCAAGATTGACACAAATCTTAAGACTTCCAAAACATGAAGTCAATAAAACTGAAAGCGCATGCACTTTATTTGACTTCATTACAAAAGTACAACAAAACAGATGAAATAAAACCCAAAAGAATATATAAAATACATTACTCCCACTAAATAATCGCATCCCACGATACTCCTAAGCCTATGCTAGCAACATGTCTTTCAAAGACACAAGGACGAAGGTATTTAGTTAGTGGATCTGCAAGCATGTCATCTGTTCTAATATGCTTAACTGTAACGTCATCTCACTTGACCTTCTTCTTGAGGGCCATATACTTTAACTCTATGAGTTTAACCATGTGATACTCCTATTGTTGTTAATAAATAATACCCGAGATCAAAGTCATGTGACACGTGACGTTATGCCGTCATGAACCCGGTCCATGACAAGGCTAAATAAACCAAACGGGTTTAAAGGTATAGAGAGTCAAGAAAACTATCTGTGATGCTTCAATTCATGTTATTTAATTGTTACGAATTCAGTTTACAATCATAGGGCGGAAGCCATTGCATTACACAGTTTATGACATGACAAGTTCATCATATATATTACATATCCAAAATAATCATAGTTCCATTACAACATCTCCAAAAATACATAGCGAACTACAGTCTTCACTGATCATCTGGTAACTCACTTGCAAACGAAATACATAACCCGTGAGTACGAAACTCAATAACCTAGAGTATATGTCTCATATTTGTAGGGTACTCCCCCGACTATGACGAATCGTTAACTACCAGTAAAACATTTATATTTTTTAGAAAAATAGGTATGTCATATTACATGTGAATATGGTTTCGCATCTCTTATGTCCATTGTTGTTATTATGGGCCCATGACTCGAGAGTTTTCAGCAGACTCGGATTATAAGACTCGTCAATCGTCAGCCGGGTTACAAAAATAAGTCAATTCGTTACGTACTTGCATAGATTGTACGCCGCCTTTCACTTTAATAGATAAAGTGCGCATCCAACGGGCTCTGTTTGCCTCTCATTGGATTGATTTAGGCCTCCCTGCAGAGAGTAGCCAGTGGTCCCGCCACGTCCGGCGTTGAATCCGTTGCATGCATGCTAAGATGATGAAGGCTGCCCAACGCTCTCCCTAATTAGTTTCAATTCACCCGTGACGATGACTCAAGAAGTTTGGCTAGAATTCCGTCTCAATGACTTTCACTTGACATTTGATAAAATTCCAATAAGGGACATCACGTTCGACTCCCTTCACAACAGTTTCAGCATAAGAAGATGATGACAGTGTCGGGCTCAATCTCCAGACCACATTCAAAAGAGTACAACAGATGACCTGACAGTCCATGAAACATGTGCAGTGTTCATCCTTTATATTTGAATATGCGTTCATTGTTGGTTCGCATTTCGGTCATTCCTATCGTCAGGCAACATAATCTCGAACCCGCTCTAGTACTTTCTTTAGCATATATTATAATGAGATTATTTGATATCATTCATGCATTACAATCACGGGTACTTATATTTGAAAAGTATAGTTCTGCATACATATGAATATACTATTTATTTGCAAATCATTGTTCTGTATGATTTGTTATAATCCCACCAATGTTCCCATGCTAAACACGTCAGACAGTATCCCGATCGCGAATGCAGCGTTGCATGGTTATATAGTTATGTTTAATATCTCGTTTCTATTCGTAAGAATTATATGTGACATATACACTTTTAGATTTAACAGCAGTAAGCAAAAAGTAGAAAGTAAAAAACAGAAAATAGAAAGTGAAAAACAGAAAGCGGAAAGCAGAAAACAGAAAACAGAAAGTAGAAAACAAAAAGTAGAAAACAGAAAACGGAATACGAAATACGGAAAGCAAAAAACAAGAAGCAGAAAAAACAAGAAGTAGGAAACAGAAGGCACAAAACAAGAAGCAGAAAATAAAAAGCAGGGAGCAGAAAGCACCATATCGGAGGCCATAGTTCGCATACTCTATATGCCCCCTGCTTAAAATGCACACAACTCTGTTTGTTCTCATCACATCCACGTATACTTAGTCAGTTTATATACGTATTATGCTAATATGCGATCCAAAACAGAATTCCATATCATAACGAATATAAACGCCTCGGTTCGGGTTAGGTTACCTTAAACGTTTGCTTTCCCTCAACTTGTTTTCGCCGCTTTTTTTGGTTTCCTGGGCTCGTCTAACTCCTCACTACGCCGTCGCTGTCTTGTCTTCTTCGTCTGTGTGGTTGTTTGATGACGATGATGATGGTGTGATGATGTTGTCGCGTAGAACGTGGATGTTGGTGACAGGTGATGATGGTGATGAGGAGGCGGTCGTAGGGGTGGCGTGGTGGTGATTGTCGGGTGTGATGCTGATGATGACGGTGTAGGTGACGGCGAGGCTGGTGGTTGACGATGATGTTGTGGTGAAGGTGGTGTGTTTTGGGTGCTGGTGGAGCGAGGGAACAGAGAGGTAGAAGAGGAGAACTAAGAAGATGGGAATGTCACTGACCGGGGAAGAATGAGGAGAATGATGGTAAGGCGTGGGTGTTGATCTGGTGTTGGAAGTTCATGGTGTGCAGAGGTTGTAGGCTTTCGGTGGTAGTGGAGGGAAATTTGGAGGGAGTTGAATATTTTAAATTCGCTCCCACGTTTTATTCTTGTCAGTTTATTTTTATCCGTATTTTGTTCTATTATTTTATCGAAAAATATGCTCGTAAATAGGAAAAATTATTTCTAACTTAGTGACGTTTGTTTTGTCGAAAATTTCGAATGTTTCCGTGATCATATTTTATTAACCCAAATACGTTATATTATAACGTTATAACGTTATTCGTACGTTATATTTGATACGTATGTTTATTAAACACGTTACATTAAAACGTTACATTAAGTTCGTAACTTTAAATTAAATATTTTTGTAAGTTCGTAACGTTATTTTTATTCGTACATTTAAGTATATAACGTTACGTTATAATGTTATATTCGATCGTTTGTTATCTAATATATAAAAATATAAAAATATATTTATTTAAAATATCGAAAAAAATTTGGTGTATTACAATAATCGCATCCCACGATACACTTAAGCCTATGCCAGCAACACGTCTTTCAAAGACACAAGGACGAAGGTCTTTACCTAGTGGATCTGCAAGCATATATCATCTGTTCCAATATGTTCAACTGTAACGTCACCTCTCTTGACCTTCTCCTTGAGGGTCATATACTTTAACTCTATTAGTTTAGACCCTGTGATACTCCTATTGTTGTTAACAAATAACACAACGCAGTTATTATCACTAAACAACTAGATGGGTCTAAATACAAAATCAACAACATTAAACTTTTGCATGAAAACCCTTAGTGTGATGACTTGATTGGATGCTTTGTAACATGCTACAAATTCTGCTTTTATGGTTGAACACACAACTAACTTCTGCTTTTCACTTTTTCAGGACACAGCTCCGCTTGCCATCATAAGCACATAGCGTGAGGTGGATTTTCTGTTATCTGGACAACTTGCAAAGTCATAATCTGTATAGCCTTCAAGCTGTAGATTCTCCACACTGTGATATGTCAACATATAGTCTCTGGTTCTCTTCAAGTACCTAAACACCTTCTTGTCAACTACCCAATGATCCAGACTTGGATTAGACTGATATCTATTAAGAAGTCCAGCTGCAAAAGCAACATCTGATCTTGTGCATACTTGTGCACACATAATGCTCTCAGCTGCACTAACATAAGGTACTTTCTTCAATGCTTCTTGCTCCAGATCATTTTGAGTACACTGTGATAAACTCAACTTATCACCTTTATAACAAGTGCTAATCCAGGTTTGCAATCTATCATGTTGAATCGTTCCAAAATACGATTAATATATGTCCTTTGAGACAAACTCAACAAATGACGAGAATGATCTCCAATAACCTGTATGCGAAGCATAAAATTGGCTTCTTCCAAATCATTCATATCGAATTCTCTTGACAGCAAACTCTTTGTCTCATTTAGTAAATCTAGATCACTGCTGACGAGCAAAATATCATCCACATATAGAATAAGAAAGATGAATTTGCTCCCACTGATCCTGAGGTATATGCACGGATCTATTGAATTCTCATGAAATCAAAAGAAGTAACCACACCATCAAATCGCAAATGCCACAGCCTAGATGCTTGATTAAGTCCATATATACACTTTCTGAGTCTACATACAAGGTGCTCATTACCTTCCATGATAAAACCTTCAGGCTGCACCATATAAACTTCTTCACTAAGACTACCATTGAGAAAAGCAATCTTCACATTCATCTGATGCAACTTCAGGTTGAAGTAAACAGTCAGTGCCATACTAACTCTACAGGAATCTTTGTTGAAAACGGGAGATAAAGTTTCTTTATAGTCTTTGTCTTCTCTCTGAGTGAAGCCTTTTGCAACAAGTCTAGCTTTAAACCTTTCAATCTTTCCATCAGGAGTTTTCTTGGTCTTCTAAACCCATTTAAAACCAATAGGCTTGCATCCTTCAGGTAACTCACACAGCTCCCAGACACTATTATGCTTCATAGACTGCATCTCATTCTTCATGACATCTACCCACAAGTCTGCTTTAGGACTAGAAATGACCATTGAATATGTCACAGGATCGATAACACAACCAATGTCATAATCCTATTCACTTAGATAGACTTCATAATAGTCAGGAATAGCCGTTCTCTTCTCTCTTGTGGATCGTCTAGGTGGAACCTTTGATAACATAGCTGGTGCTTGAGAAGCATTAGCGAGAACAACATCGGTTATAAGTGGTAAACCCTCATCAAAGACAACTGTCGGTGCAGATGGCTCAACTCCCACTGAAACAGATAAGAATGAAGATAAAGTAGGCAATAAAGTGTTATGCTCTGTCACGTCCAACTCCAGAAACTTAGCTGTTTGAGATTCCATAATTCTGGCACCTCCGGACGGGTTAAAAATCCTATATCCCTTTGAATATTTTGTATAACCGACAAAGTAAGAACGGGTAGTTCTGGCATCTAGCTTACTCAGAATTGGATTCCACAGCTTCACATCAACAGGACATCCCCAAACACGGTGATGTTGTAAGTTAGGGTTTTTCCAATCCACATCTCGAAAGGAGTGAGTAGAACTTATTTGCTGGGGACCTATTGAGTATGTATAGCGCTGTCTTTAAGGCTTCTCCCCATAAGAAATCAAGCAAATTGATTCTAGTTACCATACTCCTGATCATATCCATCAAAGTACGGCTACGTCTTTTTGTCACACTATTTTGCTCAAGACTACCAGGCATAGAAAGCTGAGTAATAATACTGAATCTTCCAAACACTTAACAAATGGGCCTTTAAGTTGTCCAGGATCCTCATGTTTACCATAGTACTCACCGCCTCGGTCAGGTCTGATCACCTTAATGACTTTATCCAATTGTTTCTCGGTTTCAGTCCGAACTATCTTGAATTTCTCAAGAGATTTATATTTATCTTTAATCAAGAACAGATAACCATATCGGGAATAGTCATGAATGAAAGTTATGAAATAAGAGTTTCTGCACAAGGTGGTTGTATAGGGACCACTAATATCTGTATGGAGCCAATCCAATAGGCCTGAACTTTGGATTATCGTTTTGTTTTTTATTTTGGTCATTTTATCTCTACAAAAATCAACACATGTTTAAACATTACTGTAATCAAGAGTAGGCAAAATATTATACTTAACCAACCTGGGTTGGTGTAGTGGTGTTCAACTCAATCTTCTTCTTGAAGGTCTTGGGTTCGAATCCCACTAGTCTCAAAATCCAGGTTGGCCACGTCCGTTGACTTCGGTCAAAGCTTTACCCGATGCTGGTGGGGGGCGCCTTGTCAGTGTCTGGGGGATTAATTGAGGTGCACGCGAGCTGACCCAGACACCCTCGTCATCAAAAAAAAATAAAAAAATATTGTACTTTACTAATCTTTGGACTCTCTGTCTTTAGAGATATTACACCTTATATCACATAAAAGCAATGCGTTTTCATTCTTAAGGTGCTTTATTTTATTTGATGAGCATCAATTCCATACCAGAGTCAAAATAATTAGTTCAGACAATGGTATGGAGTTTTTCAGCCTAGAAGCCATGGCATTTTATAATCTAACGGGAATTATGCGTCAAACCCCATGTGTATATATACACACCACAATAAAATGGAGTGGTGGTGAGAAAACATAGGCATCATCTTGAAATAACAAGAGCTCTGTTCTTTCAATCCTCTGTGCAAATCAGATTTTGGGGTGAGTGTATACTCACAGCCACGTATATAATAAATAGATTACCATCTTCTGTCTTGAACAATAAAACACCATATGAAGTGCTATACCAGGTTAAACGAAATTGTTTGCATCTAAAGAGCTTTGGATGTTTATGCTTTGCTTCATTTTTGCCTAAATCATCTGATAAATTCTCTACCAGATCGAGACCTGGAGTGTTTGTAGGATATTCATACTCTAAGAAGGCATATAAGGTATTAGATCATGAAACATTTTCTGTCATTGAATCTAGAAATGTTATATTTCATGAGTCTATATTCCCTTTTCACGTTGAATGAGCAAAGCTCAAATATGCCTCTCCCCATGCCATTTTTCGATATGGGGAATGAAAATTTCAATCTGAACAGATGGACATAAATGGTTCTCCTCCTCATCAAGTTGATGAAAGATTGAATGAGAACACACCTTAGCATATTAGTCCTATATATCAAAGGACAGGACATAGACCGAGGAATATACTGAGACAATGGAGTAGAATAAGCAAAATACCTGAATATTTGAAGGATTATGAACATTATGTGCCTTCACACCTAGGGAATTCAGTAAAATTCCATTGTCTCTCTGCTTCAGATAAGAAAAAGATAGTATCTCTAGATCATATGATTGAGCCCTCTTCATATGCTGAAGCATTAAGAGCTTTACACTGGAGAGATGCCATGGATAAGGAATTAGAGGTCTGTCTAGAAATAAGACCTGAGAGATGGTTGAGCTGCCTAAGGATAAGAAAGCAAAAGGATCAAAATAGATTTACAAGATTAAATTGAGGTCTGTGGAACATTAGAATCATATGAGGCAATACTTGTTGTCATAGGATATTTGCAAAAACCTGGGGAGGATTTCCATGAAACCTTCTCTCCTATGGTCAAGATGACCACTATTAGGACCTTAATTGTTGTTGCAGCCTGCAGGAGATGGCATATTCACTAACTAGAAGTGAATAATGCTTTTCTACATGCAGATCTACGTGAAGATGTGTACATGAAGCCACCACTGGAACTGCACAGCCCAGAAAATAAGATATGCAAACTCAGAAAATCAATATATGGCTTGAACAAACTTCAAGACAATTGTTTGACAAGCTATCCAAATCATTACAGGTACTTGGCTTTATGCAATCTAAAAATGATTATTCTCTATTTCTCAAGAAAGTTGTTGATCATATTATTATAGTTGTATATGTGGATGACATCTTGATTACTCGTTCGGATTTAAATAAAATAAAGGATGTTAAGAAACATCTAAATTCTATACTAAGCATAAAAAACTTGGATCCTTTCCTTCAAGATCCTACGATTTATAGGATATTAATTGATAATTTAAACTTTCTTGTTAACACCAGACCTGATATATCGTATTCTGTGCAATGTTTGAGTCAATTTACGCAAATCCCACTGAATGTCACTTATCTGCACTATATCACTTGCTTAGATACCTAGGAATCCCTTTGAAGACATCTGCAAAACTGAGCCTTAAAGCATTCGGAGATTCAGATTGGGCTGCCTGTCCAATCACAAGGAGATCAATCATTGGTTATGTGATGCTATCAGGTAATGCACCTATAATGGAAGTCGAAAAAATAAGGGACATTATCTTGACCTTTCTCAGAAGTTGAATACAGAGCAATGAGACATGCAGGTTATAAGGTAACATGGTTAGTTAGATTATTGAATGAATTTGATGTGACTGATTTGGCTTCTGTATACCTGTAGAGTGACCCCAAGTCTGCGCGCATGTGCGGTTGCTAGCAGCAGCAGTATGGTACTTAGTACCACTGTGACTGGGGATGAAAAACTTATAAGCAACGAATTAATTGCTTCCACATATCTACATGTTATGCCACATCACATATCTACATGTATCCGATGTCATTAATTACTCACCCCATTCTATTTTCAAAGCAAGCTATACAGGACTTTTAATGGTTTATGTACGTTGGATGTATTTGTATAGGTTAAAGTTGTGTTTGTATCGATTTGTGTGGGTATGTATATTCGGGGTAGGTTTTGTATTTACTTGAAAAGTTAGGGGTAGATTAGCCATTTCACATGTATTAGTGTAAGTAGATGAAGTTTGTTATAAAACCTCATTCATTCAATGCAACTTTCAATTTGTCTCCTTTTTCTCTCTAATCGGATTCAATTTGATACTCGATCGAATGTGGATTGATGATGTTGAAATCGATCTTGAAATGTAGTTGAAGATTAACAACGACAGAGAGTTTTGGTGTGTGAGGAAGAGAGTGAGATTGCGAGGAAAGATATGTTTTGGGATGAAATTTTGACGAAAATTGGAGGGATTAGGGGAAAAAATTACTCCAATGCCGGAATGTGAGTGGTGATACATATTGATGTTTAAAACAGTAAAAGAAAAAAAGAAAAAGGTTTGTGTTAATTTAGTAGTCTATAAAATTAACTATTTTATGAAAAAAATTAACTGTGAATGGATTGTTCCACTTATTTCATTTAATGTAAAAATAAATTTTTAATCTCAATTATTGAATTGAGAATTCAATGATCTAGACATTGCGTGAGGCTAATCACAAATTCACGGGCCAAACCAAAATCAATAAATAGAAACATAAAACTTATAACGTAACCTGAAATCTTGACTACTTTGCACAGAACTATCTTGTAATGTTCACACTAAAATGCAAGCGATGTATAACAGATGTCCGTCTGAGCATTAACTTCAAGAAATTTTATCTCACGTGGCAAAATTGCAATATTCCTTTTTAAAATAATCCTGCAGATAACAGATTATTTGCAAAGCCATTAAAAAAACGTGTTTTTGGACCCAAAAAAGTGAAAATAGTGTGTGAATTCTACTTATAAATTCTGCTCTCTTCAACTCTCTCTTTTTGCTCAGTATAATTTTCATCGTTGCATTCTCTCATCATCGTTGCAAACCCAAAGGCCTATACAAAGAAACAGGAAACCGCTGGCAAGGCACTGGAAAGTCAACAATTTATAAGGTATCTTCGAATCAGCATTAATTTAGTCAAGTATTCATACAGATTTAGATTGAAAGTATTATTCTCCTCCCCATACCACATAT
The DNA here is from genome assembly GCA_035668315.1 of Drosera spatulata. Classification (NCBI taxonomy): domain Eukaryota; kingdom Viridiplantae; phylum Streptophyta; class Magnoliopsida; order Caryophyllales; family Droseraceae; genus Drosera; species Drosera spatulata. The sequence continues at coordinate 4,693 of JAOVYX010015549.1, read as the reverse complement.
ATAGTTTCGGTGAAGATTAATAAAAGCATTGAAAAATAAGTACGTTTGGTGAGACAACGTGACATAAATATGGGAATCCACTCTTCAGTATCAAAATCTTTGCATAAAAAAAAATGCATTCGAAACAAAACCTTCTGGCACAATGAAACAAAACCTTCAAAAAAAACTTTGTATTTGAAAGATGTTCATTTCTAAGAATAGAAAACAACAACAATAATCCCGATAACGTGTTATATTTTAAAAAACAGACAAATGTGATACTCCTTTCGTCCATCTTATAACGATTTCATCCGGATCGAATTTTTATATGTATGTTCAATTTGATATATTTTGATTAGTGTATTAATTATGGTTTTTGATGATGATGAGGAGTTTGATGTAAAAGGATGAAAGAAAATAAGGGAAGAGATAATAAAATGTAATGGGACGATCTAAAATAGTAAGTGTTAGAAAGATTGTGGGACGGAAGGAGTATATGGTTTCGATGAAGATTAATTAAAACATTGAAAAATAAATACGTTAGGTGAGACAACGTGACATAAGTATGGGAATCCATTCTTCAGTATCAAAATCTTTGTACCAAAAAAGAAATAAATGTAATTGAAACAAAACATTCTGGCACCAATGAAACAAAACCTTACAGAAACTTGGTATTTGAAATAAGTTCATTTTTAAAAGCAAACAACAACAATCCTAATAACCTATTACGTTTCTAAAAACAGACAAATGTGGTAAAACATTAGTAGAATTTTTCAAGACTATGGAAATATTGTATCTATGATTCAAACACATTAACATCGTCATATGGTCGTTCAAGATCCACAATATACGGTGTGTGCACATCAGACTATTGAGTTCGAGATCCACAATCCGCTGACTAAATTGATGTTCAATTTCCACGTTTTAAGATGGGGGAAAAGACTCGTACTAGTAAAACATTAGAGTATTCACACATGCGTATTTTTAATTTCATAAAAACATACATAAGCATTTTTTTTTCAAATTATCAAAACATAAGCAGTTGCTATGTCTTCGTCCAGGCAAGTACATCATACTAATTGTAAAAAATTAATTCGTTGTACCAAAAAAATAATTATTCGTTTCATTTCATGTATCTGGTTGCATAACACAATAAAACAGTAAGATACTTCACCTAATTATAGATGTATCCTAAAATAAACAGTTGAAAGTTTTACAATATAGACAATCAACAGTGAAAGTTTAGATAACAATGGATAACAATGGACAAAGCATGAGATAACGGTTTTGAGTTTACAACATTTATGATCATCAATTTCGAAATGATACAAAGTATCAAGTACTACTATTTTGATAATGAACCATGTACTATTTTTTTCCATCTCAAATAAATTACGATATATTGACTTATCACGATTATTAAAAAATGGATTGGTTTTAAGAATTTTTATCAAAATTTTCTTATTTATATAATGAGTAGATGAATGATAATAATTGTGAGTGAATGAAGAAAATAAAGATAAAAATTATGTGTGAATGGAAAGATAAAAAGAATGATTGAAAAGATAATTTAATATAAAATAAGAGTATTTTAAAATTTTTGACAATAAAAACTTACTAATTTAAAAAATATCATAATTTATTTAAAATGAAAAAAGTATTATTTTTTGTTTAGCCAGAAACACGACATAACCAATTGGAGTAAAGAATAGGGGGATATACGTCATTTTCGAACAAAAGTCATCTCCATAATCAAAAGTAAAAGGCACATCATAGTGAATCATCACGATATATGAAAACTTAACTATCGGCACTGTATATAAAAACTACTGCACTATTTAACATCGATTATTTGTCTGGCTTCTTCTCATGATTTGTAACCGTGAATTGTTTCTGACGGTTGCTTTCATTAACCGGCTCATTTTAGTTACTAATATTATCCTTTTCAATAAACTTTTTACATTAAAATATAAAGTTCAAATTAATTTTGGGCGGAACCAACATGACGCGTGGGAGTAAATACTAGCAGTACCCATATGCAATTGATATCGTCAAAACAATATTTATTAGGATAAAATTAATCATATCATTGAATTTTCAAATCAATAGTTGAAATTAAAAAAATTATTTTTATATTAATTGATGAAAGAAAAATCTATTATAAATATAAATACACAAAATCATATTGTGATACGTAAAAAGATGGGACGTCAAATTATGTAACCTCAAAATATGAAACGTCGTGAATCTTTTCAAATGGTGTGAATCTTTTTAAATGTTAAATTGTATTAAAAAAAACTTTACGGTCTTTATAATAAAAAACATAAGGATCCTTACTACCAAAACTATAGACACTTGTATTCTTATATAGTAAGATTATGAAGAATCTTATTAGAACTATTTTATACATGTATATATACACACAAAACAACATTAATAAAAACACAAAATCACAATCAAAATAAAAACATATAATTTAATTTAACACATAGACATATAAAAAGATAATTAACAACCTTACTATTTAACATATAGAAAAATAAAATGATTATTAAAAAAATCTGCACAATACGCAGAATAGTAATTTCATTGATTTTTATTTTCATCCATTGATTTTCAGATCTAATGATCTTATCATACATAAGGAATTATGTGGCTAACCACATAAATACTTTATCCTATTTACTATTATCAAGGCCATTAAGGTTATTGAAATTGTCTTGTCAACATTATATTGTTTTGATAATAGTAAATAGGGGTTTTTGAGACTGATTTTAAATCAGACAGATTGACTGATTTTATACTATAAAAAAATTTCTGACAATATTCTGTTTCCCAGAATCAATATTTTGAAATCTTTACAAAAATATTTTTTTTTATGATATAAAATCAACTAACATAACTGATATTATATTAAACATAAATTTTCACCGTAAATATTGCCTTGATAATAATACCCTTTATTATGTGTGTAGAATTTATATATGTGTGTAGAACTTTTAATGGATTTTGATAAAAAAAATTATATTTATATAATGATGACAAAGATTATTATAACAATTATAAAAAAAATAATCAATATCATATTACTAAGTTACTGTAGTCTTTTTTCTCTCTTATTCAAGTGACGAGTGGTTGGTCAACTAGCTTATCAATACCTCCACTGTATGTATCCATCTGCGTATAAAAAGGCCCTTTGAGCATAGATCATAGGAGAATCTCACTACATTTTGCAGGTGCACAGCAAGCAGAATAAAAAGCTACCAAGTACAAAGATGAGTGCTGCTATTATTTCACCATCTTCAGCACCAAGCAGCAAGAGGTATGCTCTCAATTTCCTTTCTTCTCATCTTAAATTTGTTCTGTTTTCGTAAATCTGGTTGTCATGTGTCCATGATGGCATTATCTAAGTGGTTGATGTTCTTGTTGTTCGTGATATGTCATTTTTGTCCAACTCTTTCGTCATAATTTCTATCTGGCAAATCCCTCATTGACATCAGTTAATAATAAACTGGAAACAACCTGATTTTGTTCAAACAGATAGCTTCTATAAATAGTTTTGAATTCATTCATGCTTATAGTGAAGCTTTTATTTTCCATATGTCCCTATTTCAATGGATTTAAAAGCAACTTAAAGTGGGAGGCAAAAGCCGCTTGATATCATGGTTCCATTTAAGTTGGAGAGAACCACTTGATATCATCCCATCAGTCATATGAGGGGTACATATAAGAGATCACATTTAAGACTCCTCTTTCACGCATATGGCGATATGAATCAAACTTATTGTTGTGCATATTCTACATCATTTTTTTTCAAAGGTTGTTGAAAAAAAACTAGTAAGCAAGTATACTTTCTCAAAGCCGCCAGGCACCAACTTTGAATATTTTATATGCCCAATAGTCACTCTGTGACGAAGAAAATTAACAAATCTGACTAGCAAAGTGAATGAAATCGAACGTCGGTTTGTAGAGGACAAACACAAAGAGAAACATGTTTCGTCCGAAACACCAAGCGTTGAAAGAAAAGAAAGAGCACAAATTAATACTCCCTCCGTCTCACGAAAAATTACACACGTATTTTACGTTTTTTTATATATATGAATATAAATCTTATTTTCATATCAAATCAAATCTAATTATCCCGCAACATATATTAGGTTGAAATACTTAACTTACGCAATAATTAATGTTTAACGATAAATTTATAAAAAAAATTATATTTGATCATCATTACACGCGTGTCTAACTTTACATCGACACATATCTCAAGTTAATTTGTTGTGATTTTTGTGTGATGAAGGGAGTAGTACAAGTCCACTATTAAAATTCTGTAATCGTGTCACAGATCATGACATTATAATTAAAAAGTTAGCAAGTCAGATCTTAATCATTGACGTTAGTATTAAACAAGTGCATATGATTTAGTCACTTCTTTTGTCTCTTCGATATTTTTACTGATTCAATTGTATGCGATACGTTGTTTAAATATGTTAAATAATCAACCCAAGTTAAATTCTTGAGCGGTTTGATTAGCGTATTCCACATTTGGACACAGGCTCGAAGGCAAAGTCGCGATCATCACTGGAGCAGCAAGCGGGATAGGAGCAAGTACAGCGAAATTATTCCACCAGCATGGCGCCAAGGTCGTCATAGCCGACATTCAAGATGACCTCGGCCAAGACCTAGCTAATAAGCTCGGGGAAGGTGCAATCTT